>JAPYZO010013453.1:0-14002 GCA_030522905.1 Torymus flavipes
ACTATAGTTTTAACTTTTAGATAGTGGCTTTTCCACTATTTTACATTTACAGAGTACCTATAGTGTTTTTTTTCACTAATTCAACTCTATAGAGAGTATACTTTTAACGACAATACATACATATACATACAAGCGACACAGAGCTCCCTTGAAAAAAAGAATCCTCGCAAAACCTGCCCTCCCTAAAATTATACGAACAGAGACAATTAAACTGCGAGACTCTTCGATTTCCAATCGTCTACCCCAGAATACACCAAGAACCAGTATATATATAGCGTCCTCCTACATACCCAACCACCGTCGAATAATCATCCCACCCTCCCATCACAGTTGCTCTTCACATTCGCATCCCAATTGAATCCTCCTACACCTGCACGTTATACCCACCCATCACACATATTCAAATTCCTCCGATGATCTCTCTCTCTCTCCCCTCTCTTAATTTCCTCTCTCTCTCCTTTATCTTCCCCTCGCGCACAGTCCTAAATTCTCCCATCCTTTGGCCGAAAAAGTAAGAGAGTACAGCACCGGCACGTAGCTGCTCCCAGGCGTCCAGCCGCTCCTCGGCCGATCGTTCCGCTAATAAGGTTCATTCCCCCCTCTCTCTCTCTCTGGCCGATACGGGGAGAATAATTATGAGCTTGCGCACAAGGCCAGCACCGCTGCTGCGCCCGGTAGAGCAGCAGCAGCAGCAGCAGCTGAAATAAAGCCGTCCGTCGCGTCGTCGTCGGCGGCGGGAGGGGGCCGGTCCTCTGCGCGCGCAAGCTCATCCCGGCTGCCGCTGCTGCCGCCTCGCTATATACTCTCAGTGTACCGCCGCCGCTCGGCTCGGCCTCACGTATACCGACGAGTTGCGTTTGCTGTACCGTATATAAGTTATAACTGAGAGAGAAAGGGGTGTGCAGTGCGCGTGTGTGTATATATATATATATACGTGTGTTTACGTGGGTGCGCACGAGAGACAGAGAGGGAGCGCGAAGGTTCGAATGTAAATAGAAGAAGGGGGAGGTGCTGCGGAATTTGTTTATCGAGACGTCCACGCCGGTATATATTTATATATATATACGTACAGTGCCTCGCTCGGTATTATCTTCTATATATATTATACAAGAGAGAAGAGTACGAGAACGACAGCAGCGGCAGTGGTTGTAGTAGTAGTAGTAGTAGTAGAAGTACTGCTATATACAGTGCGCCGGAAGCCGCGTTTTTCAGCCCGCGAGACTGGATGCCGAGGCATGCGCCCTACTACAAATTTCGGGATTGATGTATCGCAGAGCGCAGGTACAAATGCTCGTATATTTACATAACACACATATAGGTATGTGTATGTCCCTCGGCGGCTCTCGCCTCTCACACCTAGTCCCCCGCGCGCACGCCGATCCTTATATCCCCGGTGGATTTCGCGACTGGCGAATATCTGGGGGTGGGGGGGATGATCCAGGGGTTGCCTTTTAGCGGGACGCGCGTGTCGCCGACGTCTGCTTTATTTGGGCGGCTGCGGCTACTGCTCCTTTTTTTTCGTCTTCTTTGAACCCGGCGGCTTGCTCCTCTTCCGCTGTGATGGGTTTTTTCGCTCTCTCTGTCTCTTTTTATTCCTGAGGGAGTGAATTTTTAATCGACGGGAGGAGATCACAGGTGTTTGGATTTATCACTGTCACAGATGGATGTGTGTGTGTGTGTGCGTGCGATGCATTTTTTACGAGGGCCAAGGGAGAAGGAGGTTAATTTTTATAGCTAATTTCGGGACGAGGACGTGTGTTGTGTGTAGTTATGAGGTGACGGGGCAGATAAAGGGGAGGAAGACGAATGTCAGCGGGGGAGGTGAACGCGCTAGCGCGAGTGGGATATCGCTTTAAGGTCCTTTTTATACGAGAGGGATAAATAAAAATTTAAGGAAAAGTCGAGTAGGTGTTTTAATAAGTCCGCGCGTCGTTTAATAAAGTCTTCTTCTTCCTTTTTTTTCTCGGCAGTAAAGAGGCGAGATGAAAATATTAATTTTCCACGAGAACGGTATTATAGTCTTTTACAATTTAAATTGTCGAGAAAAAAGAAAATATATCCTTGTGAATTCAAGAGCAGCCGCATTGCATCGTGGTATTAATATGCAGCCCGAGATTTCTCGCTTGAAACATTAATCGCTCTTTTATACGTTTAATAATAATAAATAATCGTTTTAAATGCACACCTATAGCACGGCATCGATATATGAGAGCGCACGCGATGCGTAATACTAAATAAACTCCATCTCCCGCTATTTAACTCCATTAACTATATAAGACAGCCGCTCCTTAATTAACTCAAACGCTTCGCCGCGAATACCTCTCGATCAATCCTATATACATATATAACCCGCGTCCCCGCGCGGTCCGAAAGAAAAAGTAAATCCCCCAAAGCCCACTTCACTAACCGTATAACTCGACCCCCTAGATATATAATACACGCGCACTATACGACACATCCGCCTAATTGCCAAAATCGCATTCTCTCTCTCGCTCTTCGCTGCCTCCCTATGTGCATACTCTTACTTCCAAGACAATAGTTCCGCGAACTTGGCTGCAAACTTCCGCAGCAGCAGCAGCAGCAGTAGGAGCAGTAGCAGCGCACAATAGATCAAATGCAGCCGTGGCAGAGAGGGAGAGAGAGAGAGAGTACCTACCTTAGCACTGTACAACGGTGTATACGGCCGTCCTCTCTCAAATCTCTCTTCGCGTATACACAAGAATACTCATGCGCGCGAGCGCGTCTCTTCCGATACTATATAGGTACTGCACCTCGCTCTTTCTCTCGGTGATGTATAGAGCGGCGGCAGTGTAACTTTTAGTTGGCCCATTATTGTGACTCGCACAATTGACCAAGAGAGAGGGAGAGGGAGCTCGTATTCCACGGGGCCGTATACCTGTATACGCGCGGTGTACTTCAAGATAGCGCGCGCTGAACGTTAAATACGAGCGAACGCGGAACAACCGCACGGCGTGATATCGGGAGCGAGCGAGCGACGATATCGGGCAATTTAATCGGAAGCCGTTTTCAATAAAAACTTTGTTGTTAGCCGAGTCGTACGGTGTATAAGAGCAGCAGCACTAGCAGTAGTGTAGTTGGAGAGGGAGGGTCGTCGGCTATATACGGATAATTGATTGAAATTGTTAATTTGCGAGATGCGCGTGTCAGCGTGTGTATATATATGGGTGTTAGTGCGTGCGGTTTTTGTTCGGTGCGAGATTTGATTGTTTTGCCACGGCGGTGCTGCTACTGCGCCTGATTGTAATCTAATGGCGTCGCCGGGGCTGTGTTTTAGTCGGATATACACGCGTCCATTCTTCGAATTAGTTTATATCTGCGCTATATAAGGCTTATTCCGGGCGAGTTGCGATTGAACATTGTTTATTTCGTCGTGGATGTCAGTAATTTATACGTACTTTGAGAAATGGTTGTTGTAAAGTAAAACGTTGCTGTACAATGTAATGGGCTATAGGATCGAAAACTATATGGCACTGTTAAAAAAATTTTTAAATAAATGGAGGTACATTGAATTCGAAGTAGATTTCAGAAATTGGTATGAAAGGAGGATGCCGTAGGTAAATATCAATAAATAATGTATAAAACTAATGAGAGTACACGTAGAATCCATGAAAATTTATCTGTGTATAAAAGGGAAAAAGATTTGAAATGTTATTTCTTACAATTTTTATCACTGAATGTCGCATGGAATCGCGATTATTCTACTTATTTCAGTAAATTTCGCCCTTATTTATTTCAACTTTCTATTCATTTTTCCGGATTAAATTTTTTTTTTTACATTTCATATTTTTATTTGCTTTATTCAATAGGATTTGTGTCGTACGATTGTCTGCAACCCTCTATTGACTGTACCGTCTGTTGCCATTTTGTTGCAAGTTTAATTACAGAATGTACAAAGAATATTAAATTTCAAAAAATTTTTAAATACTGTAAATCAAGTAATATGCACGAGTAATATATTATGTATTAAAACGATGGCTGGATGTTTGAAGCCTTTAAAGATTGATTTTGATAGGTCTGTAAGGAATGGGTGTGAAAATTCGCCGATCAGTTACATTTCAATTTTTGAAATTGAATTTTTATTCTTAATTATTTAAAATTAAATAATTAAATCAAATTGGAATAGAAAGATTATTTTTTTTTATGCTTTGAAAAATTATCTGATTATCCTATCATTTAAACTAATTAAAATGAAATCATAATGAAAAATTGTATGTTCATAACGTGTCAAAGACAATAGATTTTGCTAGTATAGGGGAAAACAGAGGATGTGGCAATAAATATAAGATATCGCTTTATGTTATCAGAAAAATTACTTTATACGTTTTCACAATATAAGATCAGTAGTTCATTGCATACATTTGGACCTATATATTCTGATGTATAATTGAACCGCGATAACATCGAAGTTGACTTATCGAAAATCGTTATATGTATACAATGAATAAAAGAGAGCATTCGCACGCTCTCATATAAATTCCATATTCGTAATGAAGTTAATCATTTGCTCGAGTCGGGAGCTTTTCACGGTTTAACGTATAGTATGCTAATAACGTATCCCTATAAGCTCAAGAACTCTAGACTCGCAACAGCCCTCCAACAAAGAACGAAACAATTCAAACTAATCAGCTCGTTTTACAAAGTTTCTTCTACTCACAAGCAAGCAAGCAAGCAAGCAAGCAAGCAAGCAAATAAACAAACAAACAACGTTTTCACACAAAATCAATGCCGTAGAAACTCGTCGATGAATGTGTACACATAATAAGCACACACATTCACCGCCGCGCGCCCGATGTTTATCTCGGCGGCGTTATTCTCTAAACCGATTTCAAATCCAGACAACGCGAAGATTAGCCAAAATATCAGTTCACAATTATACACATATACACACATATACATGTGCCCAGAGAAATCATCCGTACGCGCGCGGCTGCAAATCCTACCCCCCTTTCACGCTCAAACCCATCCATTATACACGGATACATAACGTTCGTTCGCCTGCACTCTCTATATCTCTCTCTCTACCAAAGGGTTGAGCCTTTATTACGGTACAATAACATTAAATTATTACTCCTAATTAAAAGTATAATTGAAATTAATTACGTTCGCGCGGCCGCGTTCGCTTTCTACCGCGCCGCGCGCCGTCGTTCCAGTAATCTATATATATTACACACCTACGATAATTAAAGTAATTAAATTTCAATTACCGGCTTATATATCTGCGCGATATCGCGCTCACACGCGTCTATGTATATAGCGTGCGGGCGCGTGCGCTCGCGATTAAGTAATAGGATCCGCGTTCACAAAAGCTGTTATTGGGTCGCGTGTAAATATATTAATAGCTGCAGGGCTGATGCCGTGTTGAGCGCGCCGGGCTAAATTGTTGTATGATAGGCGGAGGTGAGGAGAAAAATGGTTTGGCAAAAATTACACAGTATTGTGTGTGCGCGCGCGTGCTAATGAAAGGATGCGGCTGAGCGGCGCGCCCAGCTTTATCGTTGGGAAGTTTGTTGCGGGATACGGGGGTTGATTGGCTGGTATTTATATACAGAAGTCTGGAATTGTTTTGTAATATAATACTTAGTAGAGTATTCGCTATGGTAAGCGACTTAGGCGCCCTCTCAGTAGGCAATAGCGGGCAAAGCATAGAAGCTTCTAGTACCCCTCATATATATAGAGATATGCGTATATGCGTATAGTGAAAGGGGTACTCAGAGCTTCTAAACTTTGCCCGCTATTGCCTACTGAGAGGGCGCTGGTCGCTTACCATAACGAATACTTTAGTGATTGTCATATAGTCATTTGAACAAAAAGGATTTGCTTGATTGAATATAAGATAACTTGGGGTAATTATTTTCTTTCTCTTTCTGTAAATGCGTTGGGACCAAATAGTAAAAAAGGCTTTAAAGTATACAAAATATACTACCGAGAAAAAAATTGGGAACGCCCCAAATGTGATATTGGATTTGAAGGGTGGAACACTTGAAAATGTGCGTTTTGGCCAAATTACCTAATACCTATGTCATCTAATTCGGCAAACACTGACAAAAATAGAATAAATTAAGTCATAAACTGTTAAACTTAATAAAATTTATGTTTTTAAATATGTATAAGAATCTGTATTTAATTATTAACTCCTATGAATAATTCTTGGTATAAAGGAAATAAAGGAATTCACTTTTCATTATAATGCATTCTATAAATGATTTTGGAATTCTATATGAGTCAGTCTCCGTAAGCTAAACGAAAAATTTATTTTGACCAATAAAATTAATTATTGCTGTAAATAAAATTAACTTGCTTTTTTGACTTTATAAGACGCCCGACTCGTTGAAATTCGATAATAGAAACTTGCATAACAATGTAGTGAGTATTTTTAAACAATTAAAAACTGTACAAATCAGAAATTTTTCATATTTGAAATCTGCCGATATCGGTTATTTAAGCTTTCGGATAAAAGTGAAGACAGCGAAGTAGAAAACTGGCCGAATTAGCGAAGTGAGCGAATTACCTCGACTTACCTTATAATGCGATTAAAATTATATTCGTTGTTCTGTCATGTGTTTGTGTCATGGAAGAAGGGAATATGTCCAATTTTTGTGAGAATCGAGTTAAGACCATTTTTCACTATTTTGAGGTTGAATACACCATTTTTAAAATTTATTTTGGTAAAAAAATTCGTTATTCCGTAGTAACAACGTAATTGAAAAAGGAAAAATACTAGCAGTTGTATATTTAAGATTTAGCATTTAAATCGCAATATCTTGAAAACTTTTCCAAGTGACTTGTTCCCTTCTTCCTTGTCACCATAGAGTTATGGGTTCAAATTGTCACGACATGTAGATCTTATTTTTAAATATAGTTATTTTCATCGTTGAAAAACTTTTCTCAGGAACTGCACGTACGTGATTCGAAATTCAAATAAAATAAAGAAAAATACCCTGTTAGAAATTTCAACCATATTTTGCATTCAATTTTATGGCTAAAAATGAACATTGCTTGTATGTCATAATTAGTTACCAATATGCAAAATAAATTATGGCATTTATTACACTTCATAAAACATTTTAAGTATAATAGTAAATCTTTTAGATGATTTATATTATTTTTGCAGAAAATCCCTCCATTTAATTAACATCTTAGCTATAAAATATAGTCAATTTTCTACCAGTAACAGAAGAATGTATATTTTTGTATAATAATAAACTTGCTTGAATCTTGTGCTCGTGATATATTAAATATAAATTAACAATACGGTTGATGGCAGTAATAATCCACGCAAGGTTATCATCATCCCTTCCTAAACAATATTATACTATTCTATTTCTATCATTATTACGAGATTATATATTAATCAGTTCGCGAAACTATATGGAGTCCGCACATTCCCCCGCCTATCAACCCACAAAGAATCAAAATCGGATTACCAATCCCATATAACTTCCTTTCCTCCACTCGCGCTGACTAACAAAACGATCCGATAAAAATGACAAACGCTCTCGTTCCCACGGTGGGACATTTTACAATCGAAAAAATTGAAATAACCTGCCGCTATGTGCCTTTTACTATAGCTCGTATTATTGCGGTGTAATAAAAAAATTGTTTTCTTTTTTTTTTTAACGCACTTGCCGGTGTTGGCTTTGTGCTTTGCACGCGCACATATTATACGTACACAACGAGCGCGTATCACGTGTATCCTCGTAAATTTCAATGTACTGAACTGGCCGCGGCGAAGCTTTTACCGCGAGCGCTCGGGCTATCGTAAACGAAAATATTAACGGCGTGGCCTCTCAAACGGCATTACAATGCGCTCATCTTTATTCATTATTCGCCCGTGTGTGTTTGTATGTTCTCTGCGTAGCTGTTGTGACCGTTATACGGTTGTTACGTGAATTATTATTTTATTATATGGATTTTCTTTTATTTCGACTAGGGTTTATTTTGTTTTTGGTTTAAATTAGATTTACGGGGTTAGAACGATGTGGTTGTCGCGCTGTTGTGTGTTGTGTATACGTGTGCAAGGGAGGGATCGCGACATTGCGTATTCATGAAGGCTGAAAACGTATAGTGTTATAACGCGCTGATGGTATTAGTTTTGAGAAACGGTGGAGATTATGGTTTACATGGTTATTATTATTTTTTATTACATTGTACAGTTTCAAAGTGCGCGTGTTTCTTAATTTTACCAATGAAAATTTTTAACTCGGTATGAACTTTATGAATATTGTGGAAAGCCGTTTCATTGTATAGGAGTATGAGAGGGCAATGCGCGTCTGGGCAAAGAATTTTTAATTATATGTGCAATTCTGATGAAAGTGGCGACAAAACCCGAAATCACGATTTGGAATTTTTTTTCGAGTACACATTCGGCGTGTGGTTTTTCTTATTTATTATAGTATCTAAAATGAAAATCTGTAGTTGTACAGTGTCCATCGAGTGGACTACTTTTTCTAGAGCAACTTCTTACTTTTTAAGAAAATGACCGAAAAAGCCCTTCTCTTCAAACCTCAGTCATTTAGCTCAGGACTGATCTACTCAAAGTTTCAAAAAATAAATTAAAACTACAGAAAAAGAGCTTCAATTTCCTTTTTTGAAAATTAAAAAATGTTGACCAAACCCTTGTAACTTTTGAAGGAATCAACATTTTTTAATTTTCAAAAAGGAAATTGAAGCTCTTTCTCTGTAGTTTTAATTTCTTTTTTGAAAAATAATGTAGGGCGTTCTTGGGCTAAATGGCTAAGGCTTGAAGAGAAGGGCTTTTTTTTGACATTTTCTTAAAAAGTAAAAAGTTGCTCTAGAAAAAGTAGTCCACTTGATGGACGCTGTACAATTACGGATATCCATTTTAAATATTTTAATAAACAAGAAAAAAACCACACACCGAAGGTGTGCTCGACAAAAAATTTTTCAAATCGTGATTTCGGGTTTTGTCGCCACTTTCAGAAGAATTGCACATGTACGATCAAGCGTGCAAAAAATTAACGAGTTTATATATAATAAACTTTTTCATCAAAATAGATTTATATGAAAAAGTTAATGAAAAAGATTTTGTAAAAAGACCTTTTGCAACATACCAAGCTTCCGGGCTGCGAGCAGCAATCGTTGACCGTGAAAGAGCGGAAACATTTTAAATGAAAATGAATTTTGATTGCAAAAAGCTTTCTACTTCTATTAAATTGCAATGCTGAATCGTAGAGAAAGGCATTATACCACGTTCACCAATTGACATTGATGCGCGCGTAACAGTATCCTATTATAATTCCCAATGAACAGAGTCCGATAAATTGATCAAATAAAAAAAAAATGGAAGAAAAATAGCGTAATGGATGTTTTTATTAGACTTTTTATACGTAAATTGTGACGCCGGAGCGATACTGTAATATATAAGCAACATTACTGCATAAATTCCTTTTTCTCTGTCGTTGCAGATCTGGATTCGCTACTTGCTATGTTTGGCTCTGGTAACTTGGCCCCTTGCCGCGCAGGGAAATATCACCACAGCCGCCACAAAAATGTCCGACTGGTGCATGGCCGAGTGCATGTGCCTTTCAAAGACTCAGGTGCGTATCTATTACATATATACAAACAACACACACACATAACCTTGCAGTATGGGAAAATTCTTTGGGAAAATTCCGATACTATTCTTATAATATATAAATCCTACTCTCTTCGTTTTATGGTCGCATTGATTTATGAGAAACATTTCGAAAGCTTCAGGGATTGAAAAATGTTCTTTGATAAGGGCTGTAAAAAAGGTAGAGCCGTAGACATTTTTACGGGGAATATATATATACATATACATATATACATATATATATATATATATATATATATATATATATATATGGGTGGGGCGTTTTAAAAAGGGGACGCATTAAATTTAGAAAATATCTTGTGAATTCAATGCGACATAAAGAAAGTCATGAATCCTCGAATAGGCATTACCTTTCATTTGTATTTATAAAATTCTCTTTTCAAAATTGTCTTTGGAAAATTCTGTTTTTGTATACATTTTAATGGGCTCCACAAAGCGCGCAAGAGTTCGCGTGTTTGATCATTTAATTATAAAAGTTTCTTCAAAGCGCTGATTATAAAGTACGTTAATAAATACACTCGTTTTTTGTTCTAAATTATGTGTAATTAACATTAATGATTATTAATTATACTCACGAAAGAAATCGAGAGTAATAAGCAGAAAATAAAGATTTTCTTGACAAATTAATAATTTAATTAAAATGAAGAGCTAATTAAAAGAAAATTATTAACATGACTAAAAAATGATAAAATATTGAATACTATAATGTTTTTACAAAAAGAGCAATACCAAAATATGAGCCGAGGTATTAAATTTTAAATATATAAGTATATGTTTGATTTGTTACAAAAGTAACTGTTCCCAGTATGCTGTGTGATATTTTCACGAAGCGGCCAAATACCTTTAATACGTTATAATACATGACGTGGATACGGATACATCATTAGTTGCAGCTGCTTCGGGGGTCTGAGATTGAACGTCGTAGAATTTGAAGCGAGCTCATTAAATGGATCGTTAAGCTCCTTTGAAAAAGCTTCTAAAGTTTAGCTGTGTGTTTTGAAGATCCCTTATTATGACTTCATAACTTTTGAAAATTTTTCTCGGGGCATTTAATATTAGTGCGCTCTCTCTCTCTCTCTCTCTCTCTCTCTCTCTCTCTATCTATATATATATTATTTTAACAATATTCTCGGGGTGTATATATTATAATTTCCAGCAGTATAACAATTTGTATTTTCGAGAGATATTGTTGATTGACTTTTTAATCGAGTAGATTATAATTTTGACTTTGATCATTCGGCTGCATTATTGTCTCTATACGCTTCATTAAACACGTTTCTATTGATCAACAATATATCAAATTAAATCCGAGCAACTTTGTAATATTGATTCCGTCTGTTTAACACAATTAATCTGTTATTCTGTCTTATTTAATGATATGATTTTAACATTAACAAGATTTAACAACATACACACACACGTATAGAAACGAGATGAATAGAAAATTTATTGTAATTTATGGTGTTATATTTTCAGTATATTCATTTCTCGCCTACGGTATATTAAATGCAATCCTTTGCATACTGAGCAGGCCACGTACATCGCAGTTACATAGCCGGAGCAGCGGCTAAAAGTATAAAGTAAATTTTTACATTTCCCTCTTCAAAATGTTGCTGTTGTATGCTCTTTGAGAGTTATTAAATTCCGTTATAAAATGGTAATTATTTTTTAAATGAATTTTGCAAATGTATTACATAATTTTAAAAATAATTTCGTTAACTTACTGTTAAATTCATTATTCGCATTTTACCATTGCATAATATTCTACTTTTGTCAGTTTAAATGAAAAATTCTTTTTAATTTCTTAAATTTAGCTGTTCTTATTAAAAAATTTCCGTCGAATTATGCTTGTTATAGGTACATTAGCTCACAGTGCAAACTTTTTATTTTGCGACATTGCCAAATTATTTTTAAATTCAGATTATTCCGAAATAGAGAATGCATTAGTTCCGGCTAATGAATTTCTCTTTGTCTTCATTAGTGTTACATACATCGAATAATTATTGATTAATTAAGAAGTTTTAAATACGGACAAAGAAGAAGTTCAATAAGGGCCGTTTTGGGCCCACCATGAATTTGACCGGAACTTTTTGAAAAATGTTTGTTAATGATAAAAATAGCTTTTTAGAGTGATTCAGGCCTGAAAGGAGCTATATGGCGATAAATCATTAATGTATAATCATTTATTGCGATCAGTGCAAGTTCCTATGATGCTATATCTCTAAAAACTTTTTTTTTTTAACAAACATTTTCTAATAGACTTTGGCCAAATTCAGAGTGCACGGCCTGAACACACAGGCATTTATAAATAAAAAGCTCGTCCAACGAGCTTTACGAGATTTCGAGTTGTTTTAAAAATGAAAACCTGTCTTCACTAATGAATGTTTACTTAATAAAGCGAGATGGGAATAAAATTTTGTTTACTCGCATGAGGAATTAATTAAACTTAATTTTTTAAAAGGTTTTTATTTTCCGAAATGTTAAAATTGAAAAAAAAAACATCATGCAAAACAACATAATATATCGAAAGATTCACAAAACCCATTCACAACATGACTCTGCACAGCTTACAAAATTGTTGACGATCATATTTTTTTTCCCTCCATAAATTCAACCCACTCCACTAAACTCCACTCAACTTCTAAAACGAAAACCACCTTCAAAAATCTCGTCGCCGCTCTATCTCTATATCATTTTTACACCCGTATCCTCTAACCCAAACACATACCTGCACGACGATGTACACAGTATACATAGTTTACGAAAATCAATCTCGTCGCGGAGCTTCCAAACGCGCCGTTATTCCGCGCGATCACGTCCGCGAGCGGGCGAGCGGCAAGTAAGTACACTTCCAAAACAAATATCCCGTAAACTTTTTGCCCTTTCCCCCTCCTTTGTTCTCTGTACACGGCTATAGAGTAAAGCTCTTCCGCAACGTCATTCATCACGTTTGAAGAATAAACCGCGCGACCAAGCAGTAGCAGCAGCAGCCCGATTATACTAAACTGGCTGGCATTCGATAAACCGAATTTAGCTGATCGATCGTGTATACTCGTAAACACATATGCATACGTATATATACATACAGAGAGAAAGAGAGAGAGAGAGAGAGAGAGAGAGGGTGGGGGAGAGGGAGAGATAACAGGCCACAGAGACCGCGCGGAGAGATCTTTCTGCGCGTGCGTGGCAGAGATAATCGAGTTAGCGCGGGAGAGAGAGAGGCATGGAAAAAGAACTATGTGTGTGCAGACAGTGTTAATTAGACGAGAAGTGAAAATTTTCGATTGAATTCGCGCGCAGAGGTGTGGGGTGAATTTTTTTATTCTCTCTTACTTTCGCGAGCACGTTTTTTTTTAACTCTTTTGGAAAGGGATTGTGGATGAAAAATGGAGGTTGAGTAATATTCCGCTACTTGGGCGGGAAAGTTCCTCGTCGAGGTGCTCGGGAAAGCACCGAAGTCGCCGCGCGGCTGCGATATAGCCGTGCCCACATATACCCGTGAAACTAAAACTGGTGTTCAATTTAAAAATACAGCAATTTATAATCTTTTGAAAGGGTAAAGTTCGGGGGGGAATTACTTTCCGAACTTTCGGAACTTCGAGTAGTAGAACACAAAAGGAGTTAGTGGTTCCATTTTCTCATCAGCCGCCGCGTGCCGGAAGAAAAAATATATACATTTTGCTGTATCTATCTTGAAAAAAATGATGAGCGGAAAGTGAAGCCAAAAAAAGACGTTTGTGATTGGTTGACGCTAACGTGACTGACGCGAGGCTAAGTGACTGACGACTAAGTTGATTGGCTAAAACGAAACTGTGTATAAAATTACCCGTATTGTAGTCTTCTGCGTATGTGCAATTCTCAAAATAAAAACGCCAAAAACGGACGCAAAAAAAAATAAAATTTTTTTTGGGGCACACCTACCACACAACATTTTTTGGGTTCTGTAGAGGTCCCGAACATGAGAAAAATAAAGCACAAGCATTATCCGTTGCCAAACTTTTTTCCCGACGAAATCAATTTTTCTTATGGGAATTTAACATGGGAAAAATAGACACGAGACCAAACCAAATTTCACAAAGAAGCGTTTAAAGTTGAAGAATAGAGCTTTAATTTGAGATGAGAATCGTTAAAATCGGTCAATTCGACGTAATTCACTCATTTTTCGTCATTTTTACCGATTTTCAAATGCACGTAACTTTGCGTCGAATTGACCGATTTTAACGATTCTCATCTCAAATTAAAGCTCTATTCTTCAACTTTAAACGCTTCTTTGTGAAATTTGGTTTGGTCAAAAGTTTGCAATTGGTTAATCATCAATGACTACTTTTCGTCCATTTTTCCCATGTTAAATTCCCATAAGAAAAATTGATTTCGTCGGGAAAAAAG
>JAPYZO010013460.1:0-11344 GCA_030522905.1 Torymus flavipes
AAAAAATTTTTCAAATCGTGATTTCGGGTTTTGTCGCCACTTATATGTGAGAATTGCTGCACATATACATACAGCGCACGTTAATAACGGCAATTAAGATGATTTACCATTATTTTTATTTTTTAACCCCTAAAATATTATCCATCGAAAACCTTCTACTATACTAGAGATAAAAAAAAAATCGCCGCAGAAATTTCTCCCGGGCGTAATAATTAACGCCACGAACGCGCGGCAGCTAAAAATACAGCGCGATCTCTAGGCTCGCAATTAATCCCGGGTTTAATGCGAACAAATTCGAACTGGTGCTATTTTCGAAAAGTGCCGCACACGTGCACAGTCCGCACGAGATTGTCTATTTCCGGGGGATATTTGTCGCTTTGCGTATAAAAAATTACGTAACGGCGCTTCGTGGATGAGTATTACGCAGAGACGAGTATCAATTCGTATCGAGCCGTTGCGCGAGTATCGGATTACGCGCGCGTATCTACCAATATGTGTGTCTTTCTGTATGTATACACTAGATGTATCGGGGATCAATTTCAAAAGTATATAGCTTTCGGAGTGCTCGCGGCGAGTGTAGCTCTACACGTGTTGCACATTGCATTGTTACCCCGCACCTTTGCGTATACACCAGCATTTCGAGAAAGTATGTCAAAAATTTTGTAAGGTTTCGCCGGAGCTCTTTATCAGAGGCGTGTGGTATAAATAAATCTGTAGTCGCGCAGCCTGACGACGATGGCCTGATATTTCATCAGCGTTTTGGCCGTCATGCGAGTGTAGGTCTGAAAACTACTTCCGAGGGATGGACTCGTGTAAGGCTACTTTTTTAATAAGTATAAACACGCGGTTGAAACCTCTCAACGACTTGCAAAGGAATTAAGCACAGTGACGAAAAATAAAGGTATCCGCGCTATGTAGTAGATTGTTGACATTGTTATACAGAAAAGTATAGCTAAAGAGTAATTTTTAATTAAAATTTTAATTAATTAGAACACGGTAGTTGCATAATTACGAGGTAAGCGTAGCAAAGTATAAATAATGTATGTAAATTATTTACTTGAAAATTCATAAAGTCGCATGTTTATTAAAAATAATCCAAAATAAAAATATAAAATTCTTCAGTTACCTATACCTCGGCGTATAAAAATTTCTTTCATGTTTATATATTATACGTTAAAATATAAACATATCCATTACGTTATTTTCAACTATCTATCGTAATCTCTTAAGCCACTCTAAAAATTTACATAACTAAAAATTACATAAAAATCCTTACTCGTAAAGACTAAAGACAAACACTAAACAGACCTTTCCACTCGCGCGCGTCATTAATACACTGCAAACAGTTTTCTCAATGCTCTCTGCCGCCCGGCAAAAAGCTCGCGCAAGTTCTCTGCAAAAATTGCCCGCGTTCGTCCTCCCTCTCCACCCTGAAGAAACTTTACACCTATAACTACGCGATACGCGACCACTTACGCCGCTACTCGCCGCGTGGCATCAGCTCCCGCCTCCTTTAACTACCTGCGCGCGGGCGAGTAAACTTTTCGAGCATGTATTTTGAATTAGATTAAAGCTAGCCTACGACGTCGACTGCTACTACTACTACTCTACTTGGTGCGCTCTCCTCGCGCCGTTATGCAAATTTTATATCAATTTACTTTGGCGCGCCGGAGGACGCGCACGCGCGGGGAGAAACGAGTTCTTCCGCGGAAATAATTGGAGTAATAGCTAGTCGCGGCGCGGTGGGAAGGAGGCCATGTAATGCGCGACGTTAGCGAGAGAGCGAGCGAGAGAAGGACGGATGCGATTCGTGCCTCGCATATACAACGTGTCGTTACGATTTCTCGTGCGCTGCGGCGGCGGCATCGACGATTTCGCGTTTCCGCGATTTGCGCGGGTATATGTATATATGGATGCGTAGTGTGCGCGCAGGCATTTTTGCGCGAATAAATTGTGGATTCGCGAAATTGGAGTTTCGTAATGCCGAGGAGATTATTTTATTGTTATAGGCGCGAGTTGGTAAGTATAACAACGTAAACAAGAAGTTATGTACGTCTATGAATATAATTTATGTTTGAAAATGATACACGTATATTTTACGTTGTAATATTTTAAAAAGAACGATTTATTTTTATACTTAGTGATTCATCCTATTGTTATGTATTTTATGTTTTACAAACTAATCCTAATGAACGTATAGATATTCTTATTTTACTAAGATCCGCCTTTATTACAAACAAAATCGAAAACCGGAAGTTTTCAAACCGACCATCGCAAAATTCAGAAAACTCCGCTCTATTTATCCTCGGGCGTATATTAACAAAGCACTTAAAACAGCACAAAGTTCCTCGAGCAAGTATTATAGCTCCTCGAAACGAAAACAGTAGCAAAAGCGCGCATCGCGATCCCATTTAATTTTCGCTTAAACAATAATAGCCCGTACCGGTAATTATTCTAAACATTGTACAGCGTCTATAAAGTACCAGTGCACGCGTTCGCGAGACAGCAGCGAAAGAGACGGAAAGGCAGCGACGAGAGAGAACGCGTGCAGCGCGCGACAAGCCCGCTGAGAAGAGGAGGGAGAAATGGAACACAAGCAATACACGCTGGCAGAGAGAGCTAGATCACGAGAGTGAGAGAGGCAAGAAGATACAGGGACACACGCGAGCACGCACACAGCGACGGTCGCGCAATATGCACATATAAAGCAGAGCAAGAGCGAGAGACAATGAAGGAGAGACAGAGCGCGAGCGAAGGAGAAGGCGAATGACTTATGTAACGACGGCAAATAAACGCTAATGAGCCTACTCCGCCTCTCTGCTGCTGCTGCTGCTGTTGCTCCTCTTCGCTACGCTCGCTCACGTATATACACGTTCTTTCTTATATACTTTTTCGTGACTCACGGACTCGCTATATAGGTACAATATGCGAGTCGTGCAGAGGAGGCGAAGGATCCTGAGCACTATTTGATAATACTTGCTAATACACGCTGTCGCGTATATAGCGCGCACCCGCAGAGAGCAAAGAGAACTCCGGAGAGTGAGAGAGATGAAAATTGCAAATGTTTTACTCGACTAATGCTCGCGGCTGCTAATTGATCGCCTCGGTGTGTGCGGGCGGTTCCACGAATGAGCGGTATATGAGATGCGCAGTCGCGGGAGGTTTTCGAACGGATTAGAGGTATAACGCGTGAATGGAGTTCCAGAGTGACTGCTCGTGGTATGAATGAAGTGGAAAAATTTATTTTTCGTGAGTAAATGTTGACTGAAAATGTTGTGTATATAGCTGCAGTAAGTGGAAAATGCATGAGCACTTGACAATCCTTTGAGATACTCGGCTGCACTTGAGAAATCGGATCGTATGTCTTGAATAAGGAAAATATTGTGTATTGTGAAATACTGTGTTTACATAATAATGAAAACAAAAGAATGGATTCTTCATATGTTGTTTTTTTTTCGTTGATATATTCATGTACTACCGCCTGGAAGTCACATAGAAGTGCAGGAATATACTAATCTTTATCGCACGGCGTGATCTAAGTCCGCACTTAGGTCACGCCTATCCGTGACTTAAGTAGTCCATTATTTCACGGCGTTTATCGCACTCGCTACACTCGCGCGCTAACCTCGCCGTGCAAAAATGGACTGCTCAAGGCACGAATAGGCGTGACAGCGGACTTAGGTAAACGTGCTATAAAATAGTATACGATACTTACGACTTCAGTAACCCATCACACGACGTGAAATAATGGGCCACTTATTTAATTATTATTTAATTACCAGTAGTAGTATGAATGATATTCTTACATAAATGTGAGTTATCAAAATGTCATCTCTATCAGATAAAAATGTCGTGTAGATATTTTCTTTAATTTAGCAAGTAGAAATAAAATAAATCGCGCGCATCAATAAAGTTACCAGCTAATCTTAATCTCAAAGTCTTACGTCAACGATATAGCAGAACTGATCTTTCGGCTATATGAACATAAATTATGATAATTAAACTGTTCTATGCAAGCTTTTATAATTAAATTCAAAATGGCATGAATTCAATCCTTCATTGAATTCATCGCCGATAGCAATCGAACATTAATACTCTTTAAAAGAATTATCATCAAATCGAGGACTTCTGTAACCAGAAATACGAAAACGGTGTAATTATTAATCTACCGTCTAAAAGAGCCCCCGAATGTCAAAGCCAATGACAAAATCATTCACCTCTAAAATTTTCAAAGACCCTATCCCTCCATTACCACTACCTCAGCGTTTTTTTAATTGAACTCTGCGTATATACTCGCGAGTAAAGCACGCCGCTCGCGACGCCTTATCATCTTCCACTATACTCCTCTCACATCGACACGTGGGTGTAGGTGGTAGTCGCTCTTCTACGAAGATATACGCGAGATGCGCGACTCTACTCTGCGACTATACCGAGAACTCTCGGAAAGTGTGTCACTTTCATATCAACAAACGCTCGCGCTCGTGCGAACTCTCTCGCTCGCTCGTGTTCGAACAGATCGATTGCGCGCTCGCGCGCGTTCTATACACTCTCTGTGAAGTAACGATGATAAAACTCTGTGTACACACACACACACACACATACATGTACATATTTCTCCCGCGAAAGAAAAGAGCGCGTGTGTGTTAGAGTATATACGCGGGGAGTTCATTATTTTAAAGGTGGCGCACTAAATTTCCCTCGTTTTGTGAAATATTACGCTAACTCTCGCCTCTACTCGCTCACTCGGTCTTACGTAGCACTTTTTTGTACGCGCGCGAGTACGCGGCTCTCTATATTTATTTCCGATGATACGCACCTATACAGAGAGATGGAGTATATACGCGGGAAACGTGATAGTATGAAATCGAGAAGTATTACTCCCGCGCTTTCTCTCTTTCCTTCGCTCTTCCTCGTTTTACTTGTTTTGGGGGGTAGGATCGTTCTCTTTTTCGCAATTTATAGGGGAAATTGCGGTCTCGCGCGATATGAAGAGAGAGGGATATAGAGAGAGGATGAGAAAGAGGAAAAGAAGGAAAGAGAGAATCGTATTAGAATGTTATCGTGTTTCGAGGGAATTAAATAAAAGGAAAATAATGACGTATTTTATTTGGAGTTGCGGGATTTTCTTCGCTCGCTTTTGGTTTGTCGCGAATGTAACGTGAGTTTATGGTCCAGAAATCGATCCGATAAGCGATTTTCGCCGAATTGAAGGTTAGTAATGTGAAATATTAAACTCAGCTTATATTAACCTTTTTAATGTTTATAATGTATTTATAAATATTTTTTAAACGAGGCTCGCGACAAAGTCAATCTAAACCGGATAAAATTTTTACATTTTATTATCTTTGGCAGCATTATTTTAAATATCCTCTTATAAATTCTTGGAACGATGCATAATCTTACAGATACCAAAATCAAGATTAACTGATTAATTTTCACCGTACTCCCGCAAATATAACATCTCTCTATTAAAAATAATAAGTTATCCGAATCCGAATAACTCCTGCACCTATACTTCAAAGAATCTCTTTTCCACTCACCTTAATAGAAATTCATCTCTATGAAATGGCCATAAGAAGTTAGAAAATAGCTTGCAAAACTGGCTAAATTAATCACCCCATTTTATACAGTAAGTTTCTAATATAAAGAGTCAGTTGTTAGTTATAAAATGTTTTGGATTTTTACCAGGACATCACTCTCTACATTTCTATCAACCTCTGGAGCACTATCCCCTATGGTTCCTGATAAATCACCGGCCCGCGCGTCTCGTCGCGCGTACGTATATAATACGTACACTCTCGCTGCCTCCCGACGTCCGTCCGTCCGTCCAAGGCCAAAGCCGGACGACGTCGCTACCTCTGCTGCTCTCGGGCTTGGCGGCCATTCAAGCACGATGATCGGTTACCCAAGCGCAACCTAAATTTTCGTCGCTATATGTGTAACGCGCGCAAGCGCAAGCCTAGCCCAAAGCGACGACGATATTGCCTTTGCGCGCGCTCACCTAGATCGGCCGACGCGAGAGGAGGGCTCTCTCTCTCGCTCTCTCGCTCGCTCGGGCGAATTGAGCCTCGTTTCCGCACCTCGCGCGGATGGAAGTCTTTTCGGGGTGTTTGCCGTTTGTGGTGTGTGCCGGCGAGGGAAGAGATGTGGGTGTGTGTTTGTTTTGAGTAGGTGGTTATATACGAGAGGTAAATTTCAGACGAGTTATTTGAAATTTAATTGAAAGGATGAGCTTTTGAACGATGTGGTTTTGTTTGAGAATGGAGGTATAGAGATTTTTGTTATAATATGTGTTGCGACGAGAATAGAACGAGCATTGCCGTGTAATTCAAGATATAATATCAGAAAGTATAAGGAGAATGTTATATCCACTATATCTTTGTACGAATGTAATCTTGTGCGATAATAACTATATATAAAGTGTTGTAGCGATGTGAAACGGAGATAAAATCTGATTCTATTCTCGCAGTGAAGGTTAAACTTTTTGAGAAATGCAGAATTTTTTGTTTAATCTCGACGCGGTGATCTTGCATTGTGTATAATGGCTTTTTATGCGGCTATATAAAACATTGGAATTTAAAAACGAAATTGATTTTTCGATGCCTCGGCGATGATAAAAGCGCGATTAAATTGGATCAAACAACGCTTGATAGAATATGCATGTGCATTAAGTCGAATATAAGCTCGGTACTCTGCGAGAGACCAATAAGTAGATGTGCATAATTTTATACTATGAAATTCATGATCGCTTGGAATACATTTTTAAAATTTCCGTAAAATTATATTTGGAATTAGCCTTCCGAATTGTTTTGCAAAATATCGCATAAGTATATTGAACGGAAGCTGCTTCTGTGTTTATAGAAAAATTATGAAAGATCGTGACTAGACAACTATACTAAATATTCTAATAAGAAACTTTTTCAAAAGGTCATTAAAACAATATAATGAACGAGGAAATTTTGCCTTCCTCTTACCGAACCGACGTTTTCCTACATATACACACACACGAGCAAGTATTGTTCTACCGAGTAAAAATTACACCAGTCTCTCTCACTCTCCGCGCCTCTTCTCAACCCAACTAACCACTACTCTCAATTAATCGTACTTTAATTATAGACAATAAACCGCAATTACGCTTCTGCTCGCTCTCTCGGCTTCCACGTCCGCGAGCCTAAAAATACAAGCCAAACCGCGAAGACATCTCGCGCTTATACATTGCGAAAGCACACGCGAACCATTAAGCATCCGTACAATTTCAAAAACCATTTGTCAAGCTCGCCGCGCGTCGCATATAATCTGGCTATAACCGACCTTGACACTTTCGGCGTACGCACACATTCGAATCCGCGCTTAATTCGAGACTATTTAAAGGTGTAGGACGTCGACGCGCCAGTATATACCGTCGTCGTCGTCGTTGTCGCGAGCGCGAGCGTCATTAGCGCTTATTACATACAGCGTTCGGTCGCTCGATTTAGAAATGTGCACTTGTACCGCCCGTCTCGTCATTTCGCGCGTGCAATGCCGGAGAAAACTTATCGGCCCGCGACGGGAAGTGTGTTTGTATGTTTGTGCGTTGGTTATCGTTTTTTTTTGCGCGCGCGCAAGGAAGATTCCTCGGATTCGCGTGTCGAAAGCAGCCGATAAGCCGTCGCGCGCGAGTCTCTCGTGCAGCGTATATATTATACGCGGGTTAATTACCGACGATTTAACCTCCGCGTGATAAGGGGAGGGGGCAAGAGGAGGAGGATGAGTTTTATCGGCCGGCGTGCGGTTATGGCTTTCTTATTGAGCGGCGCGTTGTGGCTTATCGTCAGCGAGACAAAAGTGTGTCAATAAGACGTTACGTTATTATGAGCGAGCGCTAGCATCTCGCGCGGGACGGTTCAGGCGTATCTCCGCTGTGAGTGATGCGTGAACAGCTGTTGTCGAGTGCAAGGGCTTTTTTCTTTTAAGGATATTACTGGAATATGTGACAATGAAAACACTGGCGATGTAGATGGTAATGTTTTAAGTCGATAACAAAAAAAAAAGAAAAACAAAATCAATATAATTTTATTGGTCTGAAAGAGCTATGATGAGTTCTTTATTACACATCATTTCAATATCATATTTATCTTTAATTTGTGAAAAAAAAAAGATATTTATTATCTACATTTTTTTAGTGCAGTTACACGATTTAAAATTTCTACTTTGAACTGCTTTATATAATTATATCAGTGATAGATAAGAGTATATTACATATGTTTATATATTATTAAAATGCTTACTCCAATATTCACTAATTTATTTGCTTTCAATTTGCAAATTTTCGATGCAAATAAAAACGGTTCAATAATTTTTAACGCTTCGAGACAAATAGTCATTATTCATCGCTATATTTGTAATAGTTTGGGAGCGTTTCGACAGAATAAACACAACAAATTAATGGAATATCCAAACGTCCACCGTTAATTATTCACCTCTCATTGAATCATACAATTATATGAGGGGGGATATAGAAGTGCTAATTAACGTTAAAACTGCTAATGTATGTCATAAGGTAAAAGCATTTTGATCAATGCCATGTAGCATTGCATAAAATAAATAATTTTAATCAAGGATTCGTGTCATTCCAATAACCCATTGTCTCTAGAAAAGAAAATACTTTGAAAACGTCGTGTTCTCGAAGAGTAAAGAATTGAATAACACATACTATTTGTTCGACATTGAAGGAGAGAGCCCTAAAAATAAAATAAAATCAAGCACTCTTCATCCGCATGGAGGGCGACCACAATCGCTCGCATCGCAATTTCGGCTATTGCGAGGGAGAAAGCCGCCGATCGCGCACGCCAAAACGTGACAATCGGCCGAAATCTCTCTGTCGCTCTCTTTTGCGCAGCTCGAGCGCAGCTCTCTTACCTGGACTAGTCTGCCAAGACAATCCCCCGATGAACATTTTCCTGAAAAAAGAAAGAAAAGGATGACGTCGTCAGCATTGCGGCGGAGTAGACCCCCGAGGGGGAGAGTCTGTCTCTTTCTCTGGCTCTCTGGCCCTTGCGAAAGGAAATTCGTCGAAGCAAGTATATATATAGTGGACGTCGACGAACGTCAATAGAGGCTTTCTGTCATTTTTGCTTTTTTTCTTATTTTTTGGCAAGAGGTCAGTGCCTTTGTGCAAGTTACAACGACGCGTCGCGTGAGCTATAGCGCTCGGATCAACCAGCTGAGCGGTTCGTGCGGGTAATCGAAGTCGGTAGTGAAGTGAGAGAGATCATCTTCAAAGCGCAGGTTGTTATCTTTGGCGTATGTGAAGAGATAAATCGCTCTTCAAAAAATTTATCGGTTCGAGTGAATGGATCGTGGCTCTGCTATAGCTCTTATCAGAAGTTTGTTTACTTGGAATGCATGACAGTTGGGGACGCATGGTCAAGCGGTTTGCTTTGATCTAGTAAATGTTTGTTTACAAAGTGTCAGAGAAAAATTTAATGGTTCATTATTGAAGATAAAAAGTACGAAAATTAAAAACTGTAAATAACTTCATACATACAGCTTGTTTGATGTTCGTTCTGTGTAATTTGGTGCGTTTACAAGGCTGGCTTTATTTACCGTTCATCTAATTAAAGCAAATTTACTTTTCAGTCATAAACCGTGCGATTATGGTCCATCAATAAAAAAACAGTCATATACTTTTATAATTATAAAATTTTTATGATTCGCTAATATAGAATGTTTTATCTTTGTAAACAAACCCACAAATACTATTTGATTCTCATTTAATCTACATTTAATAAAGAATACAACTTTGAACTGATTAAAAAATCCAGTTATAGAAAACACGATAAAAAAGAATTTCGTAAATATTTCACACAATTCTCACGCAACAGACCATATTACCAAGAACAAACAAAAACAACTCTGGTGAATTCTCCTGACAGCAACTGTAACAACTTTAACTTTCTCGCAGCCCCCTTCCTTCCAAAAATCACGAGCCATCGATCCGATCCTCTCCAAATTAATTTGCCGTACTATTACTCTCACTCCACTCGACTCGATCCAACCCTCAACTCGCCGCAACGTCTCTCTTTCCCTTATATATCTATATACACCTTCATACCATCCCTCGCCGCGCTTCTTATATATATCCCCGCAGGACGAGGAAGAAGAAGAAGCGCACGCGTGCGCGCACGTGGCGGCGAAACGAACCACTTAAAACTTCGGCAACTTCATTCCACGGCCGACCTGTGTGGGTGTGTATACAGGTATACTACCTATATCCCTATATATACCTGTGTATCTTTATGATAGCGGTGCACCACGCGTCGAGGAAAAGCTTTATACACGCGGCGTCCTGCTTTCTCGCTCGATTATTTAATGCCCGAGCTCGTAAAGCGCGCGATTTTCAAACTCTCCGCGGCGTATATAAGTGGTTTACGGTTTTTGCTTGAATTACTTATGAGCGGACTGGGCGGAAAGCGCGGCGCGATGAGGTCGGCGGAGGTTGCGCGTTTGATTTGTCTTCGAGATCGATTGTGCGCTGGATTGAATGGTTTATAGATGGTAAAGGAATTTTTTTTGGAATGATCTTTTTGAATGAACATTCAATAGTTTTTAGTTTCAAAATATTAAAATGGCTATATTACTTATCATTTATTAGAACCTTCTTTGGTAAAATATTAATTTTCAATTTATAAAGATATACTTTATACTTACTTTTTTTCGGTGAATTTTTAAAGTTTGAATTTTTAATTTATCAACGTCAATAAAGTCTTATCCACGAATAAAGTTATATAAAAATATCCAATATAAATATTTAAACAAATTCATGTTTTGCATTTTTATTCAACCTGAATTTTTAATCGTTTATCGACTTTAACAAACCCAATCTTCTCTGAAAAAATCATGTATGTACCATCAAATAAAACCATTTCAAAACCATTTAAAAAATCCAACCTCCCTTCTTAGCAGCTTACTTCTTCCATAATAACTCCCGAACTTCCGCATTAATTCCGACTCCGTAATACCTGTACACGCACATAGATATACATATACCCATCCCCTATCCATCTACCTATACACTCGCATCGCACATCAACGCGACGCGCTCGCACGGCGCGATAACACGATTCCCCCTGTCTCTCTCTCTTCCTCACTCCACCGTCACGTGGTTGCGTCGTTCGCACAGACACCCACACACAGTTGCGGGTCGGTCGGTCGCGAGGTGTAGGCATCGATTTTCAGCTCGCTTGCTCGCGCGCGATGCTTAACTACCACATATACATACACACCAACTACGACCTATTCACTTTTCCACCCCCAAACCAATTCCTGTATATAACGTATGTCCTCCGAAGAGAGAGAGAGAGAG
>JAPYZO010013466.1:15-19987 GCA_030522905.1 Torymus flavipes
CTCCTCCTCCTCGCGTATAATCGAAAACGTCAAATTTTAACAAAGCCACGCGCGCGGCATAAGCGACGTGTTATTCATCGGACAGGGTTTAATTTGGTTCGCATGAGAAAGAGAGACAGAGAAGGTATCCCTCGCGGGATGGTGGCAGCAGCAGCCGATGTTGCACGCTGCCAAGTCCAGATCGACTCGGGGGCAGAGATGAAGAAGGCCACGAGTGCAGGAGAGAGAGAGAGGCAGCGAGAAAAGAAAGGACGAGAGCGCGAGTCGAAAGAGAAATATATAGATAAATAGGTTAAGAAAGTCGAGTCGGGTGCATCGATATTGACAAGGGTGCAGGCCCTCGCTCTTGACGGCTCTTCGAGTAGCAGGAGCAGCCTTGAGAGTCGGACGGCGGCACGGCGCGACGGGGCCCCAGCGGGGGTCCCCCGCCACAAATTATAACTCGCCCCCGGACGCGAGATGCTAATCTAGGGGAAAGTTCGGAAAAGCCGAGTGTGAGGTTTTGATCGATTCCAAAATTACGTATGCAGCTCGACGCGTCTTCGGAGGACGACACAATGCCCTTGGGAGAGAGGATGCCATTATTTTCCAGATATGCATACCTGTCCCAATAATATTTTCAACTCGCTCGTATATGTTAGGATTAGAGATATGTCACAGTGTTTAACATTTTCCTCAAAAATAATAGCTTGAAGATCAAAAGTATAAATTCTATGACAGTTTGCCACTTATAATTTACTACTGTTTGTCATTTACTCGATTATTTTTATAAGTTTGTAAACTGCGGGAACTATTATATTTACATTTCGAATATTGATCATTTTACCCTAGCTCATATTTTTTGATATCATGTGTCATTTTCAAATTTCCATTCAATCGAAATTCAAGAAATTTTTCAAAATGAGAAATCAAGTAATATCAATAAAAATTCCAATAGAATTAAATAAAAGAAGTAAATAATTTGTCTACTAGTTTGATTTTAATGTGTATCTAATAACGTTGTTTCTTGGGAAAGTGCAGAGGAAGTCACACTCGGATAGCTTCTCATAACAGATTCATTTTTTACATGATTTATATAAAAACCATCGTCACTCGAAAAGTAGGTCAATTTAAACTCCAGTCACGTTTTTTTTCGTACAATAGTACTCACCAGCCAGTTTAATCCCAGCAACAAAGAGCTTCTTTTATGAATCGCACAGCGAGGCATCAAACCGAGGACGGGGCACGCGCGGTGCTCTCGCGATACAATGAGAAACATCGCTAAGTTCGATAGTGCGTTCGAAAAGGTGCGGGTGAGATTGAAGTGTTGGTGGGGGTGTGTAGGGGAATCGAGGCACGTACGTGAATCGCGCGCGCGAGAGATCCGATCCAGAGCGCGAGGGTGAATTTATGAAAGTAATCCGGCCTCACTTGACTGCCGATCGGCGTGGGAGCCCGCGAGTTGGCCCTGATTTTTATTGTGCCCCCCTCTCTCCCTCGATTCTCTATCTCTCGGGGCCCGATGTTCTCACAAGAAATCAAACTTTCCGAACGATAAAATATACGACTCGACGGATGTGTGTGGCGAGTACAAAGCCGTGAGCGCAGGGTGTCACCTGTCTGCGCGCGCAGCTCAACAGGTAAAGTTTCCATTGTGCAGGGGAGGAGCCTCTCTCTCACTCTGCACACATATGGATCACAACGCGCTCTCGCAGCGTGACGAGTGCGGATCAAAACGTCTTTCTTTATTCGCTTTATTTGCTGTGTACATTGCGTAAGAGAGAGAGCGTGTGTTTGTTACAAATGTATGTTTGCGTTTATCGATAATAAGGAGGACGTTGCATAATTGCATGCGGGGAGCAGAGTGTGGGACGAAGGGACGCGCAGGTAGCCGCACAATACAAGGGAATATTGATGAATGAAAGTGGAATAAATAAAGGACGAGCAGACAAATCGAAAGGGTATAAGTAGGTAGGCGGGAGGGAGGGGAAGCAAAGTCGGGATGTATAGCTCAGTGTGCGGAGGGAGAGTGAGAGTCTTTGCAGGTCTTGTTTCTCATTTCGAGGCCATCGGGAAGAGCTACCGGAGGCCCATCGGGGCGTGTAGCCCGCAGGCCCGATCATTACCGACATTGTCCGCTAATGGATATTTATGAATGCACCAATCAGCGCAACCCACTACCGGGCTTCAATGCAATCAGAATCGATTATATAGATTCCGCTTGGCCCCCTATCTTTTTCCACTGCCTCCTGATCGACTCGCGAAATCAGCCAAACAGCTCCTAATTTCTGTCTTAAATTATAAGCTTACATGAAAAGTTCGGCCGAATATCGTACAACTATTTCTATCAAGAGCTAGAGCGGTATGAATGACTTCTCGTCCTCTTTCTTGCTCTCTCGGTGTTGGTGATGAATTACCTATTCATCGCGAGCCGTCACATTGTTCCGTCAAATAAATCGCGTAAAAAAGGAGGATTCAATGACGAACGGAGAAAAAATACTGCGTTTTTGAACAAGAACAAATGAGGTAATCATACGAGGCGGACGTTTGATCTCGCCGACAATAATCACACGCGGTATAAGAGGAAAGAGAGAGTGAGAGCGCGAGAGAAAGAAGAGGCAGCAGCGAGGATTTAATAAAAGAAAGAGGCTGAACACGGATAAGAAGGAGCGCGTCGAGAGCAAAAGTGTGAAAAAGAAAAGAAAAGAATGAAAGATTAGAGACGCACTAAAGTGGTGAGAACGCTTGAGAGGGGGGCAGCGACAATGCAAACAAAGAGGCATCGATTGCCGCGCTAATGAACGTATATACACAAGCGCTGAGCGTGCGCGACGTTATAATCGCGCGACATTTTAAAAGTCACGAATACGCGCACGCTTATTTACGCGTTGTTCGGCTTTACGGCGCGAGTAACCCACATTTCGGTGCGCACTGCACACTGCACACACACACATGCGCACCTTCATTGTGTGTTTACTCGGTCGAAAAGGAGTGTAGAGCGGGGGAGCACACACGGGGGGTGTCCAGCGCGTATCGACAGCACGCGTCCGGCCTTCGTTCCTCGTCGGCTTTCATACGTGTGGTCCACGCGCTGTTTTACTGGCGTTTTCCCCCCTTTTACGGCCGTGCGAGTGCTCGTACACATATAAGTATGCTTTTTTCCCCTGCTGACTGCGCCTATTAAGTGCGCACAGAGGCGAGGTGGAGCTTGATTTTTTAAATCGCGATACACGAGGCTACGTGATTCTTTGTTTTGCGAATTATTCCGATATTGCGTTCTTTTTTTTAAGGATTCTTTTAAGAGCTCTTATTACTTTTTATTGTTGTGGGTATAAAGGAAAGATACTCGGCAGTGTATCTATCCAGCTGTTGTCGCAGGTGAAATAAATTTCATTAAAAATTATATCCATACTTCATAACAACATATATCTTTGTGGTTTAATAAAACGGAATAAAATGTTAATGCTGTTGTTGAAGGGATTAAGCGATGCTGGGCGAATGAAATCAAAGTTTTAAATTTATTATTTTAACGACGAGGCATTATACACACATACTAGCATTATAATACGCACTTGCATCAATGACACTTTGTATTTTAAGACTGGCAGTTTTATTTTTAATGGCATCTAAAGAAAGGACCGTAAAGGCTTCGGGGGGAAAAACGCGTACATAACAAAGTGCTTGATATTAAAGTTGCCACGAGTTGCTATATTTCCGTGGGCGGCAAGGTCGGATTTAGAAGGATGCCTGGGTTATCTAGATCGATTGGCCGATTGCAAATTCACGGCACAGCAAGTGTATATATACGGACTAGCGAGAAACGACACTTTCCGCGCTTTATTTATCGTTTCGGCGAGCGCGTATATCTCGACCAACATATGAGAAGCTCGACAAGAGAGACAGAGCGAGAGTTCGTCCGCTCGACCGGCGTCCATCTATAAGAGATTATTCTGATATATACCCGCTATAGCTGTTACGGCGTTCGCATATCGCACGCGCGGGCGCGGGGTGTCAAGTTATGAGGTACAGCGCACGTTACAACGAAAGCGCGGCGAGATTTCTCTGTACCCAGGCTACCGACTTTATAGCCAATTCATTTTATACGTTATTTCCCATGAAACGGCCGTTACGCAGGGGCCGGCCAACGCCGCGACTGCGCAGACCACTGGCTGCCGCGCGCATAGATGCTCGATAGCCTATACTGCTATATACTCGACGGGGATTTCAAAACGCGATTCGCCGCCGATTTTTTAGTCGAATGCGAATTCCTGGTCTTTTTCACATTGGCCCCTTGCACAAAGCTGATGGCTATCACGACCTTCCGCGCTCAATGGTGAGTAGCCGTTTTTTTCGGGAACTCGTTGCGCAGCGTCTCTTTTCCGAGTGGTGCGACTTTTTGTCCGCAACGATATGCAAGAGGGAGAGAGAGAGAGGGGAGCTTAATGGAAAGACGAAAGAGATAGAGTGCCGAAAAAGGAAGGGGACAAAGAGGCTCGGAGGAATAAAAATGAATGAAAATGAATAAAAATGAGTTCTCGCTTCTTTGGCAGAGGCTACTATGTGCCGCGCGTATATGCAAGAAAGAGCACGTCGAACAAAGAAAGACGAATCGCGAGCGATCGGCTCTTTTTGCTCTCTTTTGTTTCAGTTCTTCGCGCGCGCGCGCGTCCGGTATGCGCGTGTGCACACGGCGGCGGGCGATCGGTAGCCAATGACGACGCGACCTGTCGCGCGTCTTAAAGGGGGCGAAGCTGTGCCATCGTCAGGATGAGGAACGACTCGGCGGTGTCCGGCCCGGGGTTACTAATGATCCTGAGCGCGCGCGGGCCTTCGTGGAATACATATGGAGCGGACAGTGTGCGTCTGAATTAAAATCGCTCGCTCGCGACTATACGCGCTACCTACCCTTCCCTCTCTCTCTCTCTCTCTCCTATGATTAATGGAAAGTTCACACTCAGAATGCACACACAGGATAATTAAGGGAATATATTGTGGCCACTGAGTCTACGCGCGTTTGATGGATCTAACGGGTGGCGCTCGATCGCTATCTCGCCTCGGATATATATTCCGCGCGCGTTCGCATATGCGGGAGAGAAGGAGAAAGATGCCTCCGCAGATATCGTTGTTTCTCTTCTACCAAGATAATGCTAGCCTCGCAGTAGGTATTCGCACTTTTAGTCCTAAACAATGTCATCGATTTAGACGTTATTGTTTCCCGCGGTTCGCATCATTTGTTATCCAAATGCAAACTTGAATACTTACCTATAGTGTATTCGTTTGTGGTATGTTAGGATTTGAAGTTTAGGCGTATGAATAATGGCTATGTAAAATAAATAGATTTGAACGCATGTAATATGTCAGTTATGCTAATTTATGATGTTTGAAAATGAAATTTTCGACATAATGTCTATTAATATTTAATTTATCAAATTAATCTAATATTTACTGCAAATACCCTCCATTTATTATTAATTATTAAACGTAACATATAAATCAATAATCGCCAATCTCTCATAAATATTTTATTCAGTACAGAACTGAAATTCTTGCTGTATAAAAAGTTAAAAATAAAAATTAAACTCGACATTTCGTCGCCTGATAAATAGACGTCACCCGGTATATACAATAATACCCATCGCTTCTGGTACGAACTGACGCGCGTTAAACTTAAAGATCCGTGGCATCATACGAGGCCTATACGAGTGGGCGACCTGTTCCTAATCATTAATTTCCGGATTAGGCGCAAACAAATGGTAATTTGATATCGTCCAGAGCCCAGACAAACAGCTCTCGAGGACCGTCGTGTCTACTCGGGGGAGACTTCTCTCAAATCTTCCACGTCACAGTACAACATGTGACATTGCTAACATCTTAGTAAAAATAATTACTTCAAAAGTCGTTGATATCCTATATAGAATTTTATTGAAAAGCCTTTATAATATATATACGTATTCGAAGGTTGAAGAAAGACATTTCACGGTGAGTAATGTAGTAATTCCAGCCATACACGTGCATACAATACGTGTTTTAAAATTACATTGGGGCACAGCAAGCGTGCTTCCAAAAAGTACAGCTGCGTGCACTTGTCTCGCGTGAAATATTACCAGCAACATGATGACAAATCCAACGATCGGCCTAAGCCTCCCACTCTTATTTTTATCCATCGGGAAGAAAATCACAAAGTAAGATATCTTTAGCGAGTGCAGAGCGAGAAGCGGCTGCAGACTCATTCGTCTCAGTAGCGGCAATATCTGTTCGGCCTCGGCTCGCCTCGTACATTACGCGCTAATTCCACGCGTGCGCGCTGTGCGCGAAATGAATTCCTTCCGTTGGCTCTTTCTCTCTTTCTCTCTCCCTCGACCTATTTAAACCGCCCTGTCGGCTGCTGGATAAGTAACAGGTATAAACACGGCGATTACCGACTTCGCGGCGATTCTTCAAGCGAACGAGTCGCGAGTGCCCTGCGCGTACTACGCGCTCGTGATCTGATAATCGATGGCCTGTTATTACATACCCGAAGAGGCATATGAGAGAAGGACGGGGAGTGGGGGGAGGACGGTTTAACCCGCGGACATTAATCGCGCATGCGCCGTCGGTAATGTAGCGCGAATTTATAACCCGCCTAATCTGTGACAAATCGCCAGCGAAAACAAAAAGTGGCAAGCCGAGGGGGATACTGCGCCGTATCAGCGAAAGAGAGAAGGCGCATACGTGTGGAGGCTTCGTCTTATTGTTCTCGTTGCCCCCATCTAGAGTGTGTTTACGTTTATTCTGCGCGCTTCATTCAATTGGCGCGGGGCAAAAATCAAAATAGGATTACGAGGCGGAGCATGTCGGAGCTGAGCAGCCTCGTTAGACGTCAAATAAATAGTTTATACGTAGAAATACATCGTCGGCGCATGTCGAACGAGCCAAATTAGATTAAGGATTTCTTTCGTATACATTATAAACTGGTTTTCCAGCGATGACTAAAATTTTTAGTAGGATTAATCTGCCGAAGATCAAACATAATTTACATACGTGACATTTAAAACGAAAATACACCACAAATGAATATATCAAAGCGTGTTTCTTAACGTTCTACACAGATTTTGTGAAAAAAGTCATTCGGAATTCGTTTCTCGGTATGATTTTTTTCTATTCCTCTCGTCTTTTCGAACTATAATTACAAATTTCAACATCCGCACTGATTTCTCGTGTGAATTTTAAAAATCCCGCATTGAATTAATCATTATGACATTGAAAAGACAGAGCACTCACGTAAACACGCGCGTATCTCGCACATAGCACTCGCCGAAGTATCTTCGTTTGATTAAAAGCCAGGAAACGAAAGACACGGAGCTACGGCGGCTTTCATTATTTTGCTTTTAATCCAAACAACTCTTCCACACGAGTCTAAGTGAAGTTTAGAGCTCCTTGGCGATTGGTGTTTTCGCGCGGCCAGAGCAACAGCTTGCGACACCCAAGAGTTAAAAGCAGTCTTAAATTACGTGCCGTCGACTCCTTGATGAATTGAGTGCTCCCACCTCTCGCTCCTCCGCTGCCGGCGGCTGCTGCTGCTGCTGCTGCTGCAGCAACACCACCATCGCCAGCCCTTCTTAGATCTTTCGCTCTTTTCTTCTTAGATCCGCACTCTTACACTCGCGCGCGCACAGAGTTTGTGCCGGCTGCATTATACATTGTTTTTACGCGCACGCCCACACACATAGGTATAGGAGGGAAGGAAAGACACATCCCTTCACGGAACGCTAACTGGAGCGTTTCTGTAGCCAGCGAGCGAGGCTCTAATACACGCTGCGCACTATGGGCTTAGGCTGCGGGGCACAAAACGCGCGGGTAAACACACGACGAGCTATATACTTTCGCCGTGTGAAATTGCTTTTCGAGGGGCTAACGAAATACCGCGCTTTACTGCGCTGGACGCGCCGAGCACTTTTTTCTCCCATTCACTCGGCGCTTTTCGGATCTTTAATGAAGTTCCCCGTGCTTGCGCTGCTTCCGAGGAAATCTCGCGAAAAATGAGCAATCTCGCTCAGCCTGCGAGTTCGAGTTCCAAGAATCGCGAGGCCGAGTCGTAAGTCTTTGGTCCAGTTTCAGCGCTCTTCCTTTGTTTTTCCACATATATCGCCGCGTATTTTATCCGCTTTTTGAAATTCTATCTGATTCAAGCCGACTGATTTATATGCACGATGATGGCGCGCGCTCGCGCACGCGTGCCAGCACTACCAAGAGGAACGCTCGTCCCATCATATCTGGGGGTATGATCGGGGGCCGCGTGTGCGACGTAAACAGAAAATAACTGGGTTACCTTTCGTTTTATTTGCCGCGCGTTTGCTCGCTGCTTTTCGAGAGAGAGAGAGAGAGAGAGAGAGAGAAAAAGCTCTCTCTCTCTCTGCTCAGTTATCCGGTATGCCGCTCGCGCGGCGGTGGCGGCGGCAAAGCGTAAGTAAGTAAGCGTGCGGGGTAGGGAGACACGTTCAGAGATACGTTATTGTTCTTGGAATGATTCCAAATAAAGATTTCAACGGCGCGATCCGCGAGCGCGCGAGAGCGCGGAACTCGTGTAATAAAATCCTTTTGACGACCGAGTCACACTTGACCTGCCTCGCGGGGCTCCTCGCCTCTCGCTCTCTTTCGCGGTTATCGCGCCGAAATATCTCACCGAAATCTCTATCTTTCTTCCTCACTCCTTCTCGCCCTCGGGAATTAATGACTTAATTTTTGCCGAATGCCCGCTTAGGCACTTCATTAAATCAGTCTCATTGAGAATAGGCTCGTTTCGCCGGGCCATCATCTCCTCTTAACGCGACGCTCGACGCGCGATCCTAGCGATCAAAAAAGGGGCAGTATTCGTTTTTTCACTCTCTCCCTGCTCTCTCGAGCACCACCCAACGCTAGCCGCATCCTATGACTTTTTCGCATCCCGAAGGCCGCTTGCATTAGCCGCGAGCGAGCGCGCGCACGCGATTATCATACTTTTATTCGTAAATCTGGACGTCATAAATTTGATCTCGTTATCTCGTTTACGGCTCTGCGCTCGCGCGATGCAACTCTGTGCTTGGTCGAGCGAGCAGAAGGGTCCGCCGAGATGTAGCCCCGCTGACGAGCTGGAGAACGAAGAGAAAGAGAGAGAGAGAGAGAGAGAGGTAGAAGACGCGCTTCGTGGGAGAAGGGAAATAAAGAAAAAAGGGGCGGCTTCGAAGCTCTCCGCAATTCTGAAAACGAGGAAGAAAGAAGGGGGGTAAAAGGTGACGAGCGCGGAGGAGGCGAGAGCTGAGTCGTGATGCATGTCTCCGTGCGTCTTGGTTTCTCTACGAGCGCGCGCGCGCGTGCGAGTCCGCTTTAGCATCAACATTATATCGCGGTAATCAAATCGTCGGGCATAAATTTCGCATATGCGCAGTTATGCCAAGCGACGTGCCCATAGTCGCTCGCTCGCCTCCACCGCCGACCCATCAACGCACTTATTTTTGTTTATGGCTGATGCATGGCCGTTTTATTAGTGATACTAAGTATTAAACTGAAATACACTGGAGAATTCGAGTGCTATTTTCGTTCTTCTAATGTTTAGTAATAATTTTCCATCCTATCAACAAGAGTCAATGGCATATACTTTTGCGTTTTCAATGGAAGAATAGAATTGTAATAAGTTATCATTCAATCGTGACAATAAAAAATTCTATTCTTCATAAAGAAGACGTCAGGGAAATGAAAGATGAGATAAAAGTATTGTGAAAACAAATACAATGTATGAAATTATACCGAGTGTGCGAAGGAGTAGTTCAAAGGCAAGCAATACAAAAATCAAAATAATCGAAATCCCTTGTCAGGAGCCTTGACTCATCTCGAGAGAGAGAGAGACGATGCACTGGCATTACAGCCTCTCTCTCGAGGACCGGAAGTCGCGCCCCACCTATATCGAGCCTCCGCCGTCGCCGCCGCACGCGTCGCCCCATCATCGGAGCTTCGATGCACTTTCGGCGTGCGCGCATTATTATATATCTGTGTGTGCGGTCGTCAACTCTCGCCTGTTTGATTTCCAGTTGTGCACGTGTGTGTGTGTATATATATAACTGCACGCTCCGGACTAATGACGCCTGCACGACAGGAACACGAACGTGCGCTCGCGGACGTCGTGGGCGACGCGAAATCGCTGTGGTCTCTCGGCCCTTCTAATACGCACTTCGCACGCGCGCGTGTTCATCCGATTTTGCCTCGGCGGCCGACTTTGGTTCTGCCAGCGCGTTAGGAGGAAGAAGGAGAGAAAGGAGAAAAAAAGAGAGGAAAGAATAACTGCTCGGCCGATGGGGCGAATTTCAATATTTATAACTTATTGTCTCGAATTTACGGGCATAATCAACTCGAGGGAGAGAGAGAGAGAGAGGAAGAGTGGCTTTTGTACAGTCAGCTTCTCTCGTCCGCGCTCAATTTCAATGTCGATGTCTCTCCCATGCTTAAGGTCATATGTATGCTTTTATAATAAGCAATTGTCGTATTATTGAATAAAATAATTTATCACTCTGATTGCTTCTCATTTTTCGCTTAGTGATCGCGTTCAACTTTCTGACACATGAATATCGTTTGTAAGTGTAATTTATAATGCTGTCATTTGAGAATACAACAATTTGTTACAAGTAAAGCATTGAATTTATTTATCAAAACTATAGGGTATACATAAATTCATCAAAATTTTAGGAAAATTTATTGGCTCAGGCTCTGATCGACTCGGCGGTGAAAGCACGCAAGATATAGAGAAGGAGGGGGGCGAAGCCGAAGGTGTCTACATTGTGAACAAACAGAGCCAGTAGTTACCACAAGGGTTCCGCGATTAAGGGTACATAGAAGGTGGCTTCGGCGGTTCGGGTTCGGCGCGCGCGCGGTTGCCGGGAAGGAGCGCGCGCACGTCGGTGGCGAAGGATGAGGAGGTGGAGGAGGGAGTAGAAGGGGGAAGATGTTCGATGCCGACGAGGTACCGAGGACTATAAATCATAATTAGGTTGTGAGCGCGCGGTAGCCGAGTAGCGCGCGCGCGCGCGAGGCTGCAGGCCCATTAGCAGCAACAATGCAGCTAAGAAGCTTAAGACGACGTTGTTACCGAAAGAGCAGAAGGCCGCGGCTGCTGCAGGTTTCCTATTCATCAAGCCGAGGTCGATCATCATGGACAGGAGGATGGCGTGTAATATGAAAATAATGATTCGCCCGAACTTATTTAACTTGCATATTCAATTTTATGGGAACATTAATCTCTTTAGCGGCCGGGGCTTTGCTTCAATATAATAATGATGGTGTGTTGCGCGCGCGCAGAAAAAGTGCAGGTGCACAACACGAGCGCGCCCGAGTGTAATTATGTACGAACTGGTGACACTTTCTTAATTTAAAAAATATGCTGCTACTTTTTTCGCTGCTATAACTTTCAGCCTGGTGCGTATATATATCATTGAAAATTTAATTCCCAACGTGATGATAATAAATTACGATAGTCTTATATGAATAATAGTGGCATGTCCTGATTAAACAATAACTTTCGTCTACTATACTTTTGAAAGCAAATAACGTTAATTTATTCATGATTTATACAAGCGAGAGTAAACGTTGTCGATGACTGAGTACTATGGGGCATTAACTCAATAAGAATGAGTAAAGAGCTACCGTAAATTTATTATTACTATACCGATTGCGTCAAAGGTTTCAATAAAATAAACGACACATTGCGTATTGAAGTGATCATCGAGGACGATCAATCATGTACGCGTATTTGCTGCTGCTCATCTCCGGGGCGTGCGCACGCACGTGCGTATGCAAAAACAATAATGCCGAGGAGAACGGAAACGTCAAATGATTGAAGGATTGGAGTACGCGCGGAGCCGGTCGTTATAGGAATTCGTCGAAGCACTTGAAATCGATGGAGGCAGCATCTCCCTCTCTCTCTCTCGAGTGTAGGCCCGACCAGTTCTCTCTTCCTCCCTCCCTCTCGAACATAAGACGAACAAGAAGGAGAGACACAGAAAGAGAGAGAGATCGAGTCGAGTCATCAGCGCGCCCACGTGAAATCTCAAGTCGAGGGGAGAGTCGTGCATTCTGTGAATAGGTGCGCGAGCGCGCTCGTGACAGGGAATAAACAAAATAGTGACGAAGCGTAATATAATGTATCTCTCCTCCTCCTGCTTCTGCTGCGCTTCTTCTCCCAACGGCAGCAGTTCGTTCCCGCGTATATATATATGCATGCATGATGCACATTCGAGGGGCCCCCCGGATTGAAAAGACGAGAGAGCGAGAAGAGACGTCGAAAGCCGAAGAGCAAGAGACTCGAAAGCGTTGACACTGGATACGATAACGACGGTAGCTCCTCGCGCATGTGCTCGCGCGGCCATTACGGACGATTACAGTTTCCTTTAAGATCGTAATTAGACGCCTCGCTGATTTGAAGCCTTGCGCAGTTGTGTCTGTCACGCGCTCGGTAGCGCGTTGCTGCTGCCGCTGCTTCTGCTATCCTTGACATTCGAGTGTTTCTTTGCCTTTTTTCTCACAGAGCGTTAGGTAGGGGAGGTACCGACGTAATGAACTGGAAAATCATCTATTTCCGAGGCGCTGATCAGCGTGTAATAATCGATTTTACGCCGAAAATTTCAAACTAATCGAACATGACTAATCACATCTGAAATTCGAGACGGCGAGAGTATCATTAATAAAAGCCAATTAAGAACTAAAAGTCAGCTATTAGATGTATTTCTATTTTATCGGCCTTTCTCGGAATAAAAAAGAACCGCGTCGAAAGTTTTGTCTTGAGAAATTTGCATTCCTACCCATACAGAGTATCAAGTATCATTTATATATTTCGATACTCCAGGGACGCACGGCAGCGCGAACGTGATTGCCGAGCGACGCGCGCGTCCATCGACCGATTTCCACTCACGGAGCAGAGAGGGAGAGGGTCGGAGCAATAATTTCGAGTGGAAAGAATTTCAGACCACCAAAGGTGAGCGCAGCGATGGTACAGTGGTCGCGTCGATGCCACTTCAGCGAGCGAAACCCCCTCTGTCTCTCTCTCTTTCTCTTCTCTCTCTCTCTTGCGCTCTCTCTCTCGTTCGTATATATACACGAGAGGGTCTCCGCGCGCTGAGAATTGAAGATTCATCTTCGGATCCTTGAGCGAGAAGAGTATCGAACGAATCTCCTTCTCGAGTGAGGAGGGAGACGAGCAGAAGGAGTCCGCGCTTGATTGCAGTAAAAATCTCGAATGACTGAAAAATAAAAATAAAGGCGCGCGAGAGAGAGCAGCGTTCCCACTGAATAAACGTCGAGGAGAGTTTACGGAGTATAAAGCCGATGACAATAAAAATCGATTTTTATCGTCCACTCGAACTCTAACATAAATATTCTTTTGCCATAACTATAAACGTAATTTAATACGTTATTGATGAGGATGAAAAATACTTGAGCATCCAATTCCTATACGTTGCGGAAACAAGACGATACATTAATATGTCTAGATCCCGATGAAGATCTCGACGACAAGGTTTTTACAAATTTTCTGTCAGTTTAAGGCGCGCGCGCCCCCACGTCGTGGGCGTCAATAGAGCTGAAAATTCGAGGCGCGAGCGCGCACAGGAACATTTTTCAGCTTCGGCATCATTAATCACCGAGCCACGGAGGATTTTCAAATCGAGCCATTTAATCGTCGCCCTTGGAGCCTTCTCGATTTCAACGGCTGAGCGTAAAAGAAAAAGGCCCGCCAACGTCCATTAGTATACCGCGAACCACTGATGTGTCCCCGATGTTGACGGAAAAGCCCGTAAATGCGGAGAGGTCGGCGTAGGATCAGGTGTCGAGTTCGCCTTATAAATGAATTTTCTGCTACTGTGTAAGTGTGGAGAGAGGCTGTGTCGTCCTTTCGGCTGGAAATTGACCAGTCATTGTGTGACGCTGATCTATCGTTTTCCCCAGAATTCCTCGACGAGCGACGCACAATTATTCTTTACGGAAGTGTTACGCAAACAATCAAACCTTTCTCCCGCCATTAAATAACCATCGACAACTATTCGGGAGCAACATCGAGGAATTAAAAGCATTCCCGCGTATCCTCGCACCGGCTTATCTTGCCCCTGAGCTCCATAATAAATCGTCATTTATATCAATTCCGAGGGACTAAAGATCAGCATAAATCAAATGGGCTTAATAATCGATACATAAAAAATGCTCGCGCACAGCAGCATCGGCGGCCCACCGCGGGTCATCGACCATCACTATACATTCGCCAACTCTCCCAGTCGCACGAAGACGACGACTGATGGATATACACATCGACGTGCCCTTTTTCATACCGAGAAGGCGCGCGCGATGACGCAGCCCGATCGGCTTGCGCGCGATCGCCGCGGCAGATAACCGCGACCCTATTAATAACGCCCATCGCGCACGTATCGAATCCGATAGCCCGAGCTACTGCTGCTGCTGCTCCTGCTGCTGCCGTTTCGCGCGTGTAAGTGCGTAACGAAGGAGGAATCGCTCCCACACACACGGGGTGAGGGACTGTCGGGGGATTCCGGTAGTCACTGTAGGGACCAATAACGCTGGCGTTAAAATATGGTAATCGAGCCGCGAAATCGGCATATCGACGACTTGACAAACGATGCGAAGCCCCGGACCACCTACGGCTCGCGCTCGTTTTTTTGCCTTCTTGTCTTAGCTGCCACTTCTGCTGCCGCTCCTTTTCCGACGTCGTCCCTCTCTCTCTCTCTTTTACTTGCTGTCGTTTCCCTTTCTCTTTATGCGTTTATCTCCCCAAGTCTAACAGATCATTTATTATAATCGTTGTGATAAGAGCCGATGCCATAAGTTTAATTTCGCGACAATCCATATATATATATATATAGACATTGTTCAAGTAGTAGTAGTTTATTTGGAAATGTTGTTTCTGTGATAATTAATGCAGGATGTTTTATTGATTAATCCCGCGAGCCGAGCCCAAGTCGTTGGCAAAAAAACAATATTTGATATTCAGTGTTTACGCTGTATAATTGATTAAAAGCGAACCAAGACGTGCGATTTCTGAATATTCTCGCATACCAATAGGATTATACATCACGCCTCGGCGCTTATACCAGCTCCTCGATCGCCATCGGCTCTCTTCCTCTTTCTCGCTCGCTCTTACAAAAAAAAGACTCTTGATACCTTATTTGCATCGCTGAATTTATAGTTTCCGAGGCTCAAATCCTTGTATCGATAAAGTGCACATTCCGTGTGAAATATTCATTCGGTAGAATGGGAGTGAGAGAATATGAAAATAAAAAGTTAGCTTACGACTGAAGGCTGGGAGAAGATGCATCCCAATATATCGCTTTGAAACATTCTTTATGCTTATCTCAGCACGGCTGAAGAATCTAAATCAATCCTATTATACGGAGAATAGATCTAAATCTCGGCTGGTTCGATCAACTCGCTACTCCATGTGTCATTTATATCAAGATCCGGTTAGTCCTTGCGTGAATATTGGTTTGCTCGTGGATGATGATGTTTTAAGACGACGCGGGCGCTCTCGTTTCTCTTATTGTAGTACGGTAATCTTTTCAAAACAAATGAAAAAGACAATCAAACGTGGCCAAAGCGAACCGCAGACTCGCGAGAGGTAAAAGAAGGAAAAAACGCTTGACCGCAAAGCGCTAGTAAAGGAGTGTCTCGTTACTTACGAGGTGCATCCACGCACAAAAGATCGAAATTACATTTGCCTGCAGTCTAGGAAAAAATGAATTTGCTCAATGAACCGCTGGGAGTCCGAGAGCTCGAGAGTAAAGTGAGAGCAGCGTGTGCACAAAGATGAGCGAGTCAAGGCGCAGAGAAGGAGAGAAAGAGAGAGGAGAGGAAGAGAGCCAGAGAGAGAGAGAAGGACGTCCTCGTAATGACGGGACATAAATAACTCGGACGTTTACGCGCGCATTGATTTAAGCAAACTAATGATTTCACTTTGACCGGCCGGCGGGTAAGACCCGCAGACACAACCGCCGACTGCCTGTCATATTGACATTTATATCCGCACGCGTAATTTACATGTCTACGAATGACAATTATGTCGCCCGTCTACCTCAGAACGCGCGCGTCTTGGTGGCTTCCCAGATGCAATTGCACCTCGTATCCTAGTAATTATAGTATGTTGTCGAAACGACTCGGCTAACGTATAAATTTGCAAGATCAAATTTTACGCGTAAAAAGTCCCTTTAATTATCAATAAATGTTATAATAGACCGAATAAATTACCTTTACATTATTTACATAAATTATGGACTAGACTACTAATCTCGGATTATTAGAGAATATTGTTTTAACTATGACATTAAGAGTAAATTAGGCCAACATAAATGTATCTAATTGGTGATAAGTTATTAGACTATAAAATAAAAAAAAAACCAAGAATGTCTAAAAGGTCAGAGAAAACAAATAAATAACCATTCCTCTTATTCTGTCAACAATGACGATATTCATCACGTGGAGACAAGAGCAAAAAAATGAAAAAATGCGCAAGCTCGCATACGTCATCGAAGATCATTTCTCACATGGATTTCCGGGGTGTGCGAGCGCGAAACGCGGCAGGATGTCATCCGACGTTGAGAAATCCGCGTGTGCGCCCGCTCGCGCTCGAGCTTGCTGTATACGCGATACGGAATAGAACATATATATACCCATAGAGAAATATACGCGGCTGCGCGCGAGAGAAAGAGCGAGTGAGAGAGCATTCAGTTAGCTGCAACGTCCGATAAGTCTGAAGGGTCTGAGCTTGAGGAGATGACATTGACGGGCTAATGCGCGGGACTTAAAACGAAGCTTAACTCATCCGTCAGTACGCGATACATACTTAGTGTATTTGCCTAAGTCGGATTCGCATTGGACGGCCGCGCGAGCGAGCGTTTAATTTTCTCTCTCGCGCTCTTACTCGAGCTCGTAATCTTGCTCGAATTTCCTACACTTTGCTAATGCAACTTTTCCTTTTTCCCCTTTTCTAAAGCTCACTTGCTTTCTGCTACACTGCTATATCGCCGAATTTCACTAAAGAACTCGGGCCACTGATTTTTAACGAAAATATAAAAGCCAAATTGAGGCCGTAAAGTTTTTAGCCGGATAATAAAATGCGGTCAGGTATATCCATCCCCGAGACGCGCGTGCAACATTGCGCAACAACATCTCGCCGCGGAGAGCAAAGTCGTAAAGTTTTGGAAGCCGTAAATCAAAGGCCGAAGCGCAGAGAGCACTCAAACAGATCGATGCGCGCGATCGTGGCGGACGATACTCGACCCAGATTCCGCTCTCGGAGGTGCGAGTATATAGCGCAACTCCTCTCTGTATTCCCGGCGGCGCAATCCCGCCGGCCATATGTATACGTATATATACATCGCTCGCCCGCCGCGTATACACTCTTATCGCTCCGGCAACATATGAATATTCTATGTTGCTTAAGTATAGGCCTGAGCGCTGCTGTTACCACTACTACTAGCGCCGGGACATGCACGCGGCCGCGCGCGACAGCCAGCGAGGGTGGTGCGCGCACGGAGGTAGAGAGGTAGAGAGAGAGAGAGAGGAGAAATCCGCGTGCATGTGCGCCTCCGCCGAATGATTAATCGTTGCCGATAGGCTCGAACCGGGTGTCTTGCGCGTATATGCGTTTTCGCGCTGCCGAGGACACGTACCGGCATTACTCCGGAACGCTAATTCAGCCCGGTAATAACTCTGATTTACGCGCCGGCCTGACGCCCGGCCGCGACGAGGTGACGATTCGCGCAAGCGTCGATCCGTCCTCTGCGCCTTTCTTCGAATTCTGATTTTGATCTCGGTCGCGAAGCGCAACCAAGCGGCCGCTCTTCGGCGTGTTTTTGCTTTCTTTCCTTCCTTTTTAATACACGCCTTCAATTAAATACAGTTTTGTAGAAAAATCGAACGATCTGATAAGAGGAGGATGTTTAATTTAAATATTCCGCATAATTTATCTATGTATTAATTGTGATTCGTATAATATATATTTTCATATAATATCTAGGAAGTAATGTCAAATATAAAAATAATTTATTATACGGAGATATTCTAAAAAAGCTCGGGGCAAAGTAAACGTTGTGAATTAATGTAGTTTATGAATCATTCCAGGAGATTTATACGCACTGCATTCAGCCGCTCGCTAAAATTTTCAATTTCATTCAAAGACTCGGCGCGTCGACTCGATATTTCAGCAAAGTCTAATGATAGAATTAGTCTATAAATAGGCGGCAATTAAAGTAACGATATAAGACACGGCGAACGCTTGCGTTCTTGCAAGTATAAACATCCATTTTTCACGGCGATATTAGCCCGCGCTGGGACAAAGAGACGAGCTTGCGATATACACAGTGTGTCATTGGCGAGAAAAAGAGGCGGGCAGGGTGCGCGCGTCGAAGGATCGGGAGAGCTTGCGCTTGCGCTTTCTTTTCTGAAAAGACGGCGACGCGTCAGGGACGCCTCCTTCCGGTAGTTAGTCATCGGCCGGTAATTTATCACTCGTCACGTGACTGCATCCGTCGCGCGGATAAGCCGCACTTACTATGCGCGCGATCCGCGCGAAGCCGAGCTCATGCCCGCGCCTGTGCGCGAGCGCCGGGCCGATTACATATCATTACCGTCGCATTAATTAATTACGCGGCCCCGAGCCGCAAACCCGCTCGCACACACACATACACACACAGCCGTACACGCTGCTTCTGTGCTTAGCTCTGTGTAGGTGTGCAGCGCCTTTATGCCACGCTGCTCAGGCTTCGAAAGAAAATTAACCGCGAGACGCCCCGTAATTCGTTTGCGCGCGCGAGCGAGCGAGCGTCAAACGAGCCTTTGATAAGGTGCTAATGATTTACTCTGCGCTCGCGAGAGCTTGTATAGTCGCGCAAACTACCGCTCGCGTGGTGATTGCGACCTAACAGTGTCGCAAAAAGCGCTCGGTCTCGCGAGCCATCGTCTTTTCTCTCTCTCTCTTTCTCTCGCGTGGAAGGGGCCATGAGACACTCTCCGTTTCTCGATTAGAGCTAAAAATCCCCCATAGATTCCGCAGACCCGGAGGCGAGAGCGAGCGTCTTGTCTCGTGGATGCATAACACGGTGCGCCGTGCAGTAAAGTAGCGTGGGTGACACGCGGCATGATGAACTGTGAGGCAGGTGCAGCCTTTCCCTAGCTCGCTCCTACTCTCTGCCCTTCCCCGTTCGCCACGCGAACGCATTTCGCGAGCTTCTCCGTCTTTATATCCGCCCGTCTCGACGCCTGCTCGTGCTCGCGCGACGATTCGCGTGTAACGACGCATGCAGGAATGCCCGCGTCGAACTCTACGCAGCTTTTTTCTCCTATTCGCTCTATACCTACTCGCTTCTCTCGGCGAGAGGAGCTTTTTCCTTTTGCGGCTTTCCGCCGCTCTTGATATATCTGCGTTCGTGAATCAAACAAGGCCAGCGTTTGGGATATATCTATGCGCTCCGAGTATGCGACAAAAAGCTTAAGCGCCCTCTCCGGTATGGTCTGGCGATGCTTTTTTTTCTCTTTTTCTCGTAGGATTGCAATATTTACCCAGGCTTTTGCGCAAATCACAAAGAGCTAATCCGCTCAGTGATTTGCGATGAACGTGCGCTTAAGCGAAGCTATACGACGTGTCCTATATTTAAAAAGGTTTTGTACCGTTCGTCGACCTGCTTGTTTTACAACACGACACAATGATGAACGATTTTGAGCTTGCCTGAGAGTAAACTCTGATATGTGTGTGTAAGATGAGTAAATTTGAACTTGCACATATGCCATTCGATTTTATGGTTGTTTACATTCTCTTAGAGACCAATTACTCAATGTTACTACAGATATTATTATTAATACTTTATTCTTGGTTACTGCTAAAAAAGGGTACATTAGGATGTTTCTTTACTTACAAAAATTCGAAAATCGCGATCAGAAGAGTTTCCTCGAGTGTATAGGTATGCAATTGAAATTTACATATAATCTAAATGAA
>JAPYZO010013473.1:0-15764 GCA_030522905.1 Torymus flavipes
CTTGGTAAAAATATTAACCATAAATTACCTACTGTTCAGCTAACTTTATTGCTAATTAAGGACAATATTCTCTACTTTTATTTCATAATCATGTACCAATTTCAAGAAAATTTTGGCATTTACGTTTGACAACATTGATATTTTAACTATAGTATTAATTCTTTAGGTACATTATGTTATTGTCACATATTGATTTTTGTGAAAAAATGCTTTCATTTGACTCACACATTAACTATAAAATACCCTTAATTGTATACCAAGAATTAAATGTCCTACAAATACAATTATCATAGAAAACCACAATAAATGGGAACACCAAGACCAACATCCAAATATCAGTCCAACTCACTCAACTCCACTAACCCTACAATCCACAATCCCCACGCTAAAAACCCTCTTTCTCAAAACTATCACCTTTGTTCTTTTCCCTCCCAACACCTCGACATCGCGATCGATACCTCAGCGACGGCGGCGGCGTTCGCCCGGCGCCTTAATTAAGCGCTCTCGCATTACGATTGAGCCTTTCAGTAGGAAAGAAAAAAATCGTTAATGTAATTGAGGCTCCGCACTAGCACTACTACTGCTCCAACTGCTGCTGCTGCTGCTACGGTCTCGGTGTCGCGGCATGTTAATCACCTAAATCGATTCCGTTTATTGGCCTAGAATCTATACGCGCGCTCGCGTTCTCTCTCGCCAGAGGGAAAAACAGGTCGCCAGCACGCTAGCTTATGTATATATTGTGTCGCTCGGCCGCTCTCGTGTATATATAATACATGCATCGTGCAGCGGTCTTTTTCTTCCTCTCGGTCTCTCTCTCTCTCGTGCTTCCTTTTTCTCACTCTCGCTATGTATATGTGTGTGGTTACGGAGAAGAGAGTAAGCGATAGCGCTATCGCGAATTTGGGAGATAGCGGGAGAGACGGTTTATGGTGAAGCGCTGCGGGAGAGAGAGCGCGTGTATCAGCCGGATGCTTCGAGAATCGCGCGACGACGCATATTTTTGCAGATCGGATGTGAGAGAGAGAGAAGGGTCTCTTTGTAATGAGTAAAAGGAGGTTTATCGATGAGTGCTTTCGTCGTTTTTGCGCGAACAGAGATATTGAAATCTGGCGGGTGGCAAGATGCAGTGGGGAACGAGAGATTGGAGAAGAGGGAACGCGGTTGTGTGGTTATAATAATGTTTTAGAGAGGAAAAGTGATTTATTATTTTTCGCCGGTTTAAAGGTTATCGCGTATAAATTATGGTGATACTGCGGAATTTTTTTTTTTCTTTTTTCGATGAATTTTCAGCAATATATTTACCAAGAATCTAAGATTTCATCCATAGATTGTGTGAGGAATCACGTATTGATCTTCATTAATAAAACATCTTTTATTGCTTGTCAATCCTCGCGCGCGTCTCTCTGCAGTATAAACTTTCCTCGAATATACCTCTCTCGCTTTTAATATTTCTTCAATAAGCGCTAAATGTATTACCGAGAAGTGTATAATTTTAATATCTTCTATGCAAACGTGCAGCGCGCGGGCGTAACGATTGCGCAATTTTATCATTTAAAAACTCACGTATAATATATTTATTATTCAATATCGCGAGAAATTTCTATATCCACTGCAGAATATTACGTTTTTTTCCACGATAAATAGTTACACACACACTCTCTGGTCGATATTACATATTATATTGAAGTAAACAAAGCAGTTAATTAATTTACGTTGAATATTTACGAGTATAAATCGCGTAATCGCACGGATAATGCCGACATGTGTGTGTGGGTATCATTATTTCGAGAGCTGGAAATGAGGTGAAACGCGCGTATAGTGGCGGGCGCAAATAAAACGTGACATTAATCGAAGTTAAATAATCGCTGCCGCGCGCCGCTCGTATATAAATATATATCCGCGCGCGGCGAGAGTTTTGACGAGCGAGCAAGAGTTTTCGCAGCCGCTGCACATATACTGCATGCGACGCTTAAAGGGACGGGAATTTTAAAGAAGAAAGCGCTGAAATAACAATGTGTGTGTGTATAGTGTAGTCTGACTATATATTCCGCGACGGCGTGACAAAAATATCAATGGCAGTATTTATAAGTGACACCGTTATATGTATGTGTATTCTTCGATTATTTTACACGCGGACTATAAGAATAAATGCTGCGTGTTTTGTACGTGTGCACTTTATTAAAATTGCACCTTTTTTGTATATAATAATACGCGTTACATGTAAAACTGTTTTTATTTAAAACTCGAGCCAAAGTTCTCTCTCTCTCTCTTACACGCAGTTTATCAAGTGTCCGCGCAGCGGCTTATTGATAATTTTTAAATTTATTATGCACCGAAAAAATGGGTCCACACGCCTCGTAAATTCGTAATTTGAAGCGAAAGAGAGAGATTAAAATTTCATTATGGTTAATTAATTTTCGAAAGATATATTACGTACCTGTGTATGTGTTTGTACTGCACTATAAATTTTTCGAAATATATTCTTGGTATGTGTGTATAATATATTTAATTAACGCGCGCGCATCGCTTAATAAATTCGTTATCGGACTGATAAAGATGACTCGCCGCGGCGGATTATCGCGGAATATATCTTTATTATGCAAAAATTGCAGATAAAAATTATTTCTGATTTCGCACAACTGGTGTATTTCGTAGTGCTCTTTCGTAAAAATCATAATTCGAGCCAATATAAAGTTTGTAAAACTTTCACAGGTGATTTTACATTTTCTGAAATTTCATTTTTCGAGCGAATTAACTTTTGAAACGTACGTCACGTACACATTCACTTTTTTTGTAATAAAAACTAAAGTTGCAGTAATTTTGTTTTCGTTCCTCTGCTCCAACAACTTTTCTCTTTTTCATACAATTTTTATACTCTGAAAATAAAATAATGAAAAATATATAGGCATCGCTGACGTAAATCAGTAAAAATCAATTTACTCATATACCATCGTTCGTCGCCCATTCAACAGTAAATATTTAATTTCTCTGCATTAAAAACCGCACATCCTCCCCATTTTACCAACCAACTATTCACTGTTCCCTCGTCCAATACCAACAAACACCGCTGAACAAAAAAAAAAAAAATTCCTATCGCCATCAAATCACCCACGCTGTTTACCCAGAACCGCATTTTCCGTGCACACACACCCCATAAAAACCTCCTCCAAAACCAACATACACACCCCCGCGTCGCATAACAAACACACCTAACCAGTGAAAAAAAAAACGAAAAAAAAATCTCACCGAGTCTCATCGCAGCGCGCGCGCGCTTGCTACACACACGATCATCGATCCGTCTCACACGCATACGCGAGAGAAAGAGAGAGAGCGCTATTTACGCGTAGCCTACATAAAAGCAGCGGCATTCGTAATTACAATTCCGACATTCTCGCGTTGTGAAAATAGCTCTTACCGTCAGCTCGCGCTCGCACGAGCTCGCTCAGGCTCTGCGCGCGTGCGTTTTATAACGATGAGCTAACCACCATTGCACAATTATTCAAGGGCGGCAGCGGCTCGCTGGTTTTTCTTTTTTGAATGGGTATGAGGGTTAAAAGCTGTTTTTTAAGAAAAAAAATTGCCAGAGGAGAAAAAATTTTTCTAGTGCCCCGAGTGCGCTCTTAACGCCGCTGATTCAATCGGCTATATATATTTACGAGTCACTCGTTCATGTTTATTTTTAGTAAAATTATTCTGCTGTCTTCTCTACCCCGAGAATTTTTTTTTCTTCTTTTTGATTAGTGAGACTACACACCGCATTTTGCCAGAACCTTCTCAAAGCTCGCTCGCGCCTTTCTCTCTCTCTTTCTCTCCGGTACAGAGCTTAAGAGAGGCTTTGGAGTCGCGCGCGTGAAAAAGTAAGAGTATTCTCTCGCTCTCGCCCCCCCCTCTCTCATTCCGCGAAATGTACTTAATTCTAAAAGTAGGATCATTCCGCCAGGAGAGCGGGGCCAGGTTGTAACGGCCAGTCGTAAATCTGCTATTCATACTGGGCTTTCCACTCCAGTAAACTTGCGAACTCTCTCGGGCGGGCAGGCAGCTTTCTTGGAGTGAAATTCACATTGCCGCCGTTTGTTTTTAAATGTAAAAAGAATGTTTCTCGCAGTGTGTACTAAAGCAGGAAAGTGTCGTGGGGTATAAACAATGATTATGAATGGTTTCTTCTTTGGGAGCTGTGCACTGAAGGCAAAAATCATTCTTGTATGTATAATATATTAGCATTCACATGAATTATTTTTTGCAAATGTTCATGATCTAAATTAGCGAAAAGTCAAATTTACACAGGAACACAGTTATCAAATAAACAATAAATTAATAATTTCTTTCTTCGAGTTTTCCCGGTAGCAATGAACGCCCGAGATCACTAAACATAGCCCCGCGCTCGCGCACCCGAAATTCCTCGTCCACAGATTTTCCCAATTCTAAAAACAGTCGTTCCGTCATTCTCTCCCTCTCAGCCGCGAAGCTCTCTCGCGTGCATTTATCTCTCTTCAACTTCAAACTACTCTTCACTCGAAGACAAGTGTCCCACGCATATATGCACGCGGTCGCGCATCACCTCGTGCACAATTACATAATTAACATATATTAAAAATAACTGGCCGCTCGCTGTCTCTTCCACCGCGGATACTTCGTGCCTCTGCAGACACAATACGCATATCGCAGGCACCAACGAAAGATACACGCGCATCTAATAATAACCGCAACACAGCGCGCTAGAGAGTTCTCCTCGCTACGCGACGAAAAATCCTCCTCTTTCTCGCACACGCACGAGTACATAATATAGGCTCAGGCCGGCTCGAACTGGAATCTTCGAGATTGAAATGGTTTCGCGAGAGCGTGCGGCGCGTCCGGAGCGATATATAGCGCTCTCTGTGTGCGAGTGAAGAGCGTCACAGCACAGTTGGCGTGGGAATTCCCGCGACAGAGCGTGCAAAAAAAAGCAGCGAAGAAGAGAAGCGGCACATTGCGCATGCGAATCAATTGGGCAATTGAGAGCGTAGTGTGCGATGGTAGAGAGAGAGGAGTGAGAAAAGGTCCGTGACGAGTGTCCCGCGGAAACGAGAGACAGAGAGAGCTTTATAATTGACCGAGGAGAGGAGGTATATTATACAGCTCTGGGTGTAAGAGAGTCGAGTATGCGAGCGCGCGGTTGGTTATCTCACTGTGGAGTGTCGTGGCGTGCGCGATAAGGATCGGAGCGGGTGAATAATTTATCGGAAATGCGCGAGCCTGAGGTGACGTGTCGGTCGAATACGCCAGAGAGAGAGGTGTATCGCACGAGAGTAACGTTATGCAATGAACGTGTAGGCAAATGCGGGACGACACAGCTCTCGGATTTGCTTGTTTTTGTATATATAGTTGATGTAAATTGTTATACAGCGGGGCAGCGATGTTTTTTTTTTTAACGATTTTAATAACGTAAGTCGGTGCAATTACGTTGGCTAAATTTGCATGAATTTTCGTATACCATACAACGAATTTACGAGAATATCACAAAAATCTACTTTCTATCAAACAATTCACTGTCCCGTCAACGTATAACCGCACCGAAATCAGCAATTCCTCGATATTACGACTCTCTACCTCCGTCTGCCGTTTATATGAACGAAATCTCTCGACTAAACTTTTACGACTCAATCTAAATAAACCCTTTTACACCCGCGCGCTATCTCTGCGCCTCCCTTTCGTCAAAAGTCATAACCCTAACCAGAACAATACCTACGCGTGTACCCCCGTATAAACCGACAGCTACGCGCATAGAGGGGGAAAAAAGGACCTCGCTCACGGAAAATCAAAACATCCTCGTAAAATTACCCTACAACTACCTTTCTCCCCATACAAAAGGGCCTCGCTCGTTCTGCTATACACTGACGCCGAGCGAACCACGCCCTCAGGCTCTCTCTCCACACCCTATGCCGGCCGGCGCACGCTCTCGGGTCAAGCCATTCGAAAGGATTATCTCGCGCGCGGCGGGGGGGGGGGGGGGGGGGGGGGGGGGGGGAGGGGGGCCCGGGGGGGGGGGGGGGGACGAGGGGGACAGGGGGCGACGCCGGTCCTGATTGGACTAAGTGGATTATGAAGTGTGTATGTGTGGAGAATGTAATGTTATATATCTATATATACGCGCCGCGTGCGTGTCAATACGGACGCGTGTATCTCCGGGAAATCTGTTTGCCCTCGCGAAACCCGATATGAGGGGGTTATTAGAGGTCGATGCTGATGAGGAAGCTAGGGGAGAAGAAAGAGTACGGATATGTAGGGGAATTTTAATGCTTAGGGGTGCGGGTGAGAGTGAGGCATATGATTGTTCGCTTTTCGATTATAGGGTTTAAAGGCAAAGAGTTTTTTGAACTGCACGCTGGATTTAGAGCGGAAATATATAAGTTTTAAAAATATCGCGAGTTGGGTGAGTTATGGGCGCATAAGAGGAGTCGGGTTTAATGCTCCGCTGAGAATAATCCGCGGGAGTATAGGCATTGGTTGCTAATGGATTCGCTGGAACTTAAATCTCGTTGATATTTCACATAAATTATACCGATTTTAAAAAGTAGTAAACCACTGGAGATTTAGCATAAAAATTTGGGTTTATGGTTTCTGATATTTCATATTGCTGTTTTTGTCATTAACAATTATATATAAGGTTTTGCAGGGCTGTACTATTATCACTTACTATTATTATGAAGGAAGCATCACTTTATCTCACGTAACACTCACCTGAAACAGAAAAAAGCACAAGATCATTAACCTTTGACCATACATTTTTATACTTTAACCATAAATATTATTGAAAGGTATATAACATTTCGATTTCACATCCCACTGTTCCTCCAATATCTCAAAAAAGCCCATAACAGCGATATCAACCCCCTCATCATACCTCCATCTCTACTCCCCCACCCGCTGCCCCCATAAACGCGTCCCCTTTCGCATTTCGCTCATACCACGCGCACGCGGACAATCGCAATTTCCCTACACAGCACGCGCGTGTGTCCCGGCCCTCAAGAACGTAACCTTTCGCCCTCCTTTCTCCCTTCTCTTCTTTCTCTCTCTTTCTCTCTTTCTCTCTCCCTTTCTCTCTCGTATATATACGTGCGTCGGAGGGGTCAAGAGGCCGACTATACACTACTCTTTCTCTCGGCATTCGCGCGCGACGAAAACCGAGACGAAACAAGATCGCGCGCGCCGATGTGTGTCAGAGCCGCCGACGCCGACGTTATTCGGAGTGTCGATGAACCCGCAGCTAGACTGCTCCCCAAGGACGCGCGTGAGAGGGAGGGATAGAGAGCGCACATTATTACGCATCCCTTTGTTGTCACCACCGGGGTGCGGAAGGTGATGCTTTTCCTTTTCTGTCTTCTCTCGCTCACTTGCTCTTTTTTTGTTGCTCGTTTTGGAGCCCCGGCATAGTGGCGAAATTGAGCGGGAAAGGGATATGTGTGTGATGTGTATCTGGTGCGTGTTCTATCTCTATGCCACTGCTGGTTTCGACGTCGAGTTTGTTTTGCTGGGCGAGAGGGAGAGTTTGATTTCGAGAGAGAAAGGTGTGGGTGTAGTTTTTTTTCAGTCGGGTGCGGGAAAATCGTTGGCAGAGGGTTGTTGGTGACTGTCGAGGTCTTTTTGTCGCGCGGGAGTGGCTTTGATTTAGGGCCCGCGGTGAGAGAGATGTGGAGATAAAGAGAACGACGTGGTGCTGCTGATTGTAGGGCGTTTGATGACCGGTTGATGCAGCACTTTTTTTTTAATTGGCGGAGAGCTGTGAATTGGTAATTATAAGAGTTTCATCTAATAATGCAAAATATGATCGTTTCGCATGAAAATATGCGTTTGAAATAGCAACGAAATTAATTTTATAACAAAAAGTGCTTTTATTAATTAAAATTGTATTGGTTTTTGCACAATATATATTGGTAAATTTTTCTCATTCTACTGCAATTTTTATGCAATTATTGCATATTCTAATTTAATAAAAACATTGTTTCGCAACAAAAGCCGATATTACAATTTTATTCTTTTTTTTTCTTTTTAATATAAAAATATTTTACTAATACACATTACTTTATAAATCAATTTCATCAATAGAAAATTCTAAAATACTTGAAATTCTTTCGATTCCTCGGCAATCAACAGAATTATCGCAAAAAAAAAACCCGCAATACTCGTTTCTATCAGCAATATATATATCTCGCATCGTAGAAATCAGTAACGACTTCTTCCACGCGCGCTACATAATGCGCAAGTCGTCGAGAGTTCGCCGCCTCTGCCGCACACTTTATAGCTCATTTCAGAAAATAAATTGTCGGCCACTTATAAGTTCCGCGCGGGCTCTCCTAAAGCGCGGCGAAGTCAATTTTTAAACAGCTCGGCTAGCGCCGCCAGACCAAAAGAAACTTCCTCTACTCTCACTCTTTTCTTCTCCGCTGCGTTCAACTTGTTATGTTTTCGCGAAATACCAACAACTAAAGTTAATCAAGTCGCAATTAATTCTTCGGCCTTAGTTTCTGAATGAACTTTAAGAATAGAGCCAAAGCCGCGTATAGTATACACAAGAATAGCCGGAGATTACTTAATGAGGTAACTGCATGCATTAAAAAATGCATGACGCCCGCGAGCGCGCTCGCATTATGGATTCCAATGAAGGAAAAAGGAGAAAAAAACTTGCAAAACCACTGCGCAGCGTCTATAGAACTATATGGTAACTCGCGTTATATATCGAGGAAAAAGATATTTATAACGAAAGCAAAGAATAAATTATCACTCTCTTTACATTACAAAATGTATTATTATTACTAAAGTAAAACCCAATATACAAGCCGCCAATCGGCATCGAAACCCGTGCCAATAATCAAAACTTGCAGAAACCGCGCGCCACACGACGAGGAAAGTATTATATTCGCACAACTTCCCAGGCCGGGCCCAAGGTTTCTCGAAAGTAGAATAATACGATAACACGTTCAGTTCAATCCAGTCGAAACTACATCGGCCGGCCGCTCACACGTATCGACATCGATGGATACATCATGACGAAACACGTAATACGCGTGCAAAACACACAAAAACTGTAATTGCCACTTTCTTTCACCTCCTCACTCTCTCTCTCTCTCTTTCTCTCTATTCCGCGATAACCTCGTGCGTATATAAATCAATCGCCTTAAGCACTCGCAGCGAAGAAAAAAAGAGAACTTATCGCCTGTGCACACGTACACTGACGCACGCGGAGCTCTTATCGCGCGCCCGCGAACGGATGCTGACAGCGCTGTGAAGTTGGTTTCGCCGAGGGTCAGGTGTACATATGTGCACGTGTGTAAAATGTAGGTGAGAAAAGACGGCGATGTAATCGGCGCGGCTGTTGTAGTAGATAGAGAGTTGGATATCGAGGAACGCGAGTCAGCGATTATGCGAGCGCGCGAATTTTCAAGTACATCGCGATGATTTTTTTTTTCTTTTTTGAAGAAGAGCGAGATGGCTATCGTGTAGTATAACGTATTATATATTATTCGGGGATGTACCTTATACACTCGGCGGAGGGATGAATCATAGAGGGACATTAGTCATATTAGGGTGGGGGTAATGAGGTCCGAGTTAATCAGGCTGTTTCGGCGCGGAATGCGTGTATGAAATATAGCGCGCGTGGGGTGAGTTAAGGGCTGTAGTTCCGAATGCCGGGGAATATAAGAAACGCCGTTTCGTAAATTGCGTGAAAGTATATTATTTATCGGTGAAGTTTTTCCCTGGATTGTTACTAATATATTCGTGCTGCTGATTTATTATAATAACGATTTGCAATTCGTTCGTTTTGAGCGGTGGGATATAAGCGGTTTAATGCGTGCTGATTTAATTGTGAATGACGAGTGGCATGCGTAATACGTGGTAATTTATAAACTCATCGATATGCACAAAATAAACTATTTAATTTTTCCTAGTCCATAACTGCACACGGCATATATCCATACCAAATTTCCACACTTATATAAAACGAAAGTGTCTCTCTCTCTCTCAGCGTCGGCGATAAAATCTACGAGCAACCCGCACCTCAACCGCGTCGTCGCATCTCGCCTCTATATCCGCACTTTCGCGCGGCGATAAACCGCGAAAAACGAGGGGAAAAATGGTACATACGTGTGTATATAATCCGCGCATGTGTCAACGCGGTCGAGAGAGGATATCCCGGACACACCGTCGTTGCCGTTATCGGGCCGACAGGAGTGTGTGTATGTGTACATAGAGCCTTGCGTCAACTTTATCGCCGATAAGATAGACACACACACACACACACACACCGTATTCCGGATCGATAAGGTGTCGCGCTGAGAGCGAGGAGGAGGTGGGATAAGTGAGTGGCCGTCCGAAAATTATTCCTCGATAAGGGGCGACGGAGAGGGTAAAGTGTCTCGTTTGAGAGAGAGTGCGGCGTCTTTGAGACGGGCGAGAGACAGTCATCGCACGGAAATTCGCAAGTGGTGTTCGCGTGATTTTGAGATGGCGGCCTATATATTATCGGTCAGGGCTTACAGAGATAAGTGTGGCGATGGTCTTTTAATTTTTTTTTTCGAGCATTAATGAGTTGCGAAAATATAAGGCGATCTTTAATTTTTGTGCGAATTTGAGAAAGATTATTTTCTGTCGAATGATAAGGATATTCGATTACTTTACGGATAACGTCGACGGAAAGGTCATTGAATTCGAGCGATCGAGATACGGTTGCGCATGCGATTTCAATATCGATATTTTAATCAGAAAATATACAAAAAAAAAATACGATTATAGTCACCTGGTCGCTCGCATTGTATTCTCCTAAAAAGTGCCGCGAGTAAAAAATAAATAAAAATACTAATTAAAGGCGCGAACTTCGAACTTTTATGTTCCACAGTGTGGCGCTTGCCTTCGCCTCCCTTCTCAGTCTCTAGCCAGCTTAACGGATTTGCCAGTATACAGCCATTATTTCGAAGGGATAATTAAAGGACATTGGCTTACCCTTAATGAGGTTTTGGTCAATTGATCAATGAAACGGCACTACTGTACTAACACCAGAGTGTCGCACTACTGGTAAATTGTCGCCTGGGACACGCGCGCGCTCTCGCTCGCTCAAGTGAATTACGCGCAGCTTATAATTAAATATTAAACAATATCCAGCTACAAGATGCATATTGTAAACCGCAACCCTATTATAATACTGCTTGTCGTAAACTATACCGTATACCCGTTGAACACACAAGAAGCTAAACTTTTTACACGTATAAATGTACCTCACAGAGGTATATATAGACACGGCCAGAGCGTGTGACAATTGACCAGAGCTCGCGGAACTGCAAGCCAGCTATGCGCGTCTCTTATCGACGGCGCCCGGGGCCGCCATTCAACGTCGCGCTTCCTTAATGCCCTACCCGCCCGCTCGCGTATTAGCTTATGAATGTATCGCGATTATACGTCAATACACACTCCCTCGTATATACTGCATGTGTGTGTGTGTGTGTATTAAAAATTATTCGAAAAAGCTACACATACATAAACGCGTGATTAATATATATCCGCGCCGATTAATTCATATACGAACGTGGTTATTTTTTTCGTTTTCCTGTTTTCTCCTATGAATTTGTGAGAGAGGGCGAGGTCGATGTATCACCACGACGCCGGGAGGAGAGAGGAGGAGGAGAAGGATGCATTAGCCCGAGGGATGCGTGGAGACCGAGAGAGAGAGAGTAATTTATGCGGGGAGGAAATAACCGGAGGACGACGAGGAGAGTATAGAGCGAGAGAATGGGCCACGCGCGCTTGGTTCTGCATTGATTCAGAGATAGATTTGTGGCGCTGGGAAATGCGAGTGTGTGTATATGTTTGCGGGGGCTGCTGATGCTGCTGGTTAATGGTTTTTATCCCCGGGGACGTATTCTTCAAGAGGCGTACATGATAATTCAATATCCGGCCTGTATATCCCACGTAAAAATGATTTTCCAGATTGTTTACAGACTGTATACAGCCGTTGTATACAGGAATGATTCTATACAAATTGTATACAAGTTGTAAACAATCTGTATACAATTTGTATATGCAATGATCGTTTAAAAAAAATAAAAATTGTATACAGATTATATACAAAGTGTATACAATTTGTATAGAATCATTTCTGTATACAACAGCTATATACAATCTGGAAAATCATTTTTACGCGGGATATAGGTTTACAGGAACGTTGGTTAGTATTTTTTTGCTTTTTCATATATGCCAACGAAACTATTATATTCCCGCTATTTAGTACCCAAAGAGAAAATAAGTATTCAACCCTCCGCTGCTCGGAATTAAGTCTTCACCGAGCGGCGCCTAAAAACACACATCACCTTGAACTTACCCTCCCCTCTCCACATATACACCCCCACACGTCATTCAAAAAAGCCTCTCTCGCACGCGCATTAATAAAACTTCCCCACCCAGCCCTATTAAAATTTCTCCACACCCTCCAATCGTAACCTTCAAAATCTCCGGAACCCTCCATCATTCATCCACACTCACGCGATATCAAACGTGTGTGTATGTGTGTTTTTCCACCCCCTAAAGTCAATTCTCCCACATATATAAACAGTCCGGCAACCCATAAACCAACCAGCCGCGAATCAATCTCCACACACACACACACACGTACATCGCAGAGTGCACGCGACCTCACGAAAAAATCGACCTTAATCAGTCGTCGTAGAAGAGAGAGAGAGAGAGAGAGAGAGAGAGAGAGAGAGAGAGAGAGAGAGAGAGAGAGAGAGAGAGAAATTCCAGGAAACAATGAAATTCAATATCGGCGGCGACGCGAGGTAGTAGTAGTAGGTAGCATATAGTGCGAGCGAGCGAGCGCACGGAGAAATGATAAATATTTTGTAATAAAAATGCTAAAGCGCGCGCGCCCGCCGCGAGGAATGACAGACACGTGCCGTGGCGCTGCTGTGCAAGTGAGGGCGGAGGAGGAGGAGGAGGGTAAAGTGGAGGGGAGCCGGCAGCGGCGCGCGCGCGCGGGGACGCGGGAGATTAGGGCGATCGTTACAACCCGAGCCAAGGTTCGGCTCTAACCTCACCTGGCCTCGTTCCCTCTCGCTCTCGCCTTCCTCCTCTCGGCACACCCCCGTGTTGCGCTTCGGGCTGTGTGTTGTGCGCGTGTATTATATATATAGGTGGGGGGAGAGTGAAGGTATATAGGGGAGATTCCTGGTAAATTGACAAAGTTTCGCGCTCTCTCGCGTGGAGGAGGATACGATATAGCACTTTCTCTTTCTATACCGGAGAGAGGGACCTTTCTCTCTTGCTCCTCCTTCGCACGCGTCATTTTCCTTTTCCCACCGAGCGAACACACATTCGTATATAACTTTTCTTCCCATGACGCTAGTAGTAGGTGTTCCCCTCGTCTTCGTCTTCTGTGTTTTTTATTCTTAGGGGATCATGTACGGGATGGAAAATCTTTGCCGGCGAATTTTCAAGTCGCCGAGAGTCCGAAAGTCAAAAACGTTAAAGCCGCTCCTGGCTGTTTTCCTTAGAACGGAGTAGTATCATACAGCGTGAAAAATTAAATTTTCCTTCTCTCTCTCTCTCTCTCTCTCTCTCTCTTTGTTACTGGTATATATATACATAGTTCAAGGGGGAGAGGCCGAAAAGTTTCGTATCGATCAGGGAATAGTTCCGCGTGCGGATTTGTAAGGTCTAAGAAGAATCAATCGCCATCAAAAAACAGCCACACATACAGGCACGCACGCGCTCTCAATTATAACTGCGGCGGCGGGGGGACACCGCCCACCTCATATATTTGTTAACCAGATTACAACTCGCGCGCGAATTAATTCAATATCGAGGAGAGTGAGAGCGGCGGCGAGCACGCGACCACCGCCGCTAATTCGCCTGGATCGCCGCATAAATTAACCAACAAACTTCCCGCCATGTATACACATGTATACCTATATATAGAAAAAAAACTACACAAAAGGTTTAGCGTATGTAGCGTAACGGTTAATATAATTATCATTCAATTGTAAATTCCGTGGATAAGATAACACTCGCGAGTGAGTGCGGAAAATGTGTAAAATACATAACGTGGAAAAGGGAAGAGAGAGCTTCGATTATCGAATCGCGGAAGGTGCGAAAGTGCTGCTGGCACAGGGCGCGCGCGGGGAAGAAACGTGACGTGCAACGTGTGTGGCTCGCGTGTCGGAAGACGCTTAGAGTGACGTCTTTGAAGTCAAGGTTGCTGGCGAAGCTCGGCCTCTCTTGCTCTCTCTCTCTCTTCGTCTGTGCCGCGATGTTTTTACGAGAAATTCGCGAGAATGTCGATAGAAGTAATTGAGGAAACAACGCGGCTTGATTTAGCGCGGTAATTGGGTAAGAAATATTAACGTTCAAACGTATGGCTCTATAATTCGGTTAGATATACAGACAAATTTCATTGGTAAGTAACAATTTTCACGTATGCGCGAGAATTTCCATAGACAAGATCGATAAATTGCAAAGTGCGCGCGTGTGCGTTTGATGAGAGAGAAAAAAAGCTGTGAGAGAGGTATATAGTATTCGTTCGTTTTCTTATATCTGATTGAAAAGTTTGAAAAACAAGTATATGGGGGAGGTCGAAAAAAAAAGGAATTCAGTTCAGAAAGTACAATGGGCGCGAGAAGGCGTATATATCTAGCTTGGAAGTAGATACGGACTAATAGGTCAGCCGAGGCTTTAAATTTGTATAGATGTATACTCTGGCATCCATTGTGCCGCCGCGCGCCTGCCCTCTGAAGTTTAAATTTATTTTTTAAACTTTCTCTCTCTCCGGCATAGGCACAAGGATGTAAGGAGGTCAAATTGTATTCCGATGCCTCCTTTCGCGAGCGCGCGCGAGGTTTCAGGACGCGTGGGTTTTTAAATAGTTACGTAATTGGTGCGCGAAGTTTCAGTGGTGTGAGGGTGGAAATTGGGTTGGGTCGCCGATTTTTCCGCGATACCTTGTAATTGGATCGGATGGGATTAATCAAATTGTTGGTATATCACCTTTTTTTTGTCAAATTTTAAGGTAACGCATGTTTATTGGGAATTTTTGATCTTTCAAAATCTACAAAAATTTTATATATTGTTAAAAATCATGCGTTCTTCTTTCAATTATTTTATATTTGCCACAAAAACGACATGAGAAAAAAAAGTTAACAAAATAGTATAGAATCCTATATAATGAAAAAGAAAAGAAAAGAAAAACCTAGCCCATCAATGCAACTATACATAATTTTGAGGAAAACCAAAAGCAACATACTGTCAGTACCAATTAAATGTCCCTTTCAACCAACAACTTTTCCAATAAAGAAAGAAAAGAGAAAACAATAAAACCGAAACAGCAGCTCTCACATGCCACACAACCTGCACCGCGGCTAATCAATGCCGCCGCGCGAAGTTTCTCAAAACTCTCGCCTAGAGCGCTTGCGCACGCGACTCGCTCTCTCTAGAGTACTTCGCCGAGCGGTAACGCTATTTTAGTTAACGTGCCGACGACAACTACTACTACTACTATACCTACGTATATACTCGCCATCTCTCTCTCTCTCTACGTGTGAATGAACTTCGGCGCGCTTTTGATTGATATCGCTCGTCGAACTGTACGAGCCGCCCGTTAAATGAAAGTCGTACGAGTGCGTACATATGTATATAATATGTGCGTATGCATGTGTAAGCGCCGCGTAAAGTTATTTCGGAGACGGGGAGACAGAGAGCTGAAAAAATATTTTCCATATTTAAGCAAATATTTCGCTCGATAAATCCGT
>JAPYZO010013474.1:0-12144 GCA_030522905.1 Torymus flavipes
ATTCTGCATACAGAGAATTTATAATATATTAACTACATTTTTTCTAAATATTAATAAAATCGAAAATAAAAATTTTGAAAATTTTAAAATGGCTATAAAAAACAAATAAATTGATTTTGACAAAAAATAGAATATTGACCCGAACTGGGTAAGCAAAATCTAAAAAAATGATCCCTCTCCCGTTAAAATCGGTCGAGTAGATCGTGAGATATCTGCCTATATGGACACACACACACACGTACATTTTCTAAAAATAGTGTATTTCGATTCCAAATTTACTATACAACATTCCTAACACATTTTCTCACAAACTTTTTTTTTACTATCACAAAGCTTCCTCTAGGAGGAGCAATAATAACTTAAACTAAATTATTTTGTTGAAGAGGGTGACAGATGTAAAGAGTAATTGTTAATCATATTTACTCAGCTATTGACAGAAACTTATACTAATGTACAGATATACATATATTAAGAGAACTTGCGAAATTCCTTCATAATTCATACATCCGCGAAACTTTAGTCATGAAGATCGATCGAGTATATGAACTTTCCTCTTAGTCAGTCGGTTGCTTCAAAAAAACCCTTTGAGCCGCAATGTTATTCAAAATTTTCTCATAATTCTAAATTTAATTAATTAATAAAAACCATCATGTTTCACATATTACTGTACAGTCATGCACGGCAATTCGTTAATTGTTAACGTCCTATAAATCTATCAGAATAGCGGTGTATAAATGTAAAATCACACTCAATAACTCACTCAGTAAATTGATTTTTACGTATTCAAATGTTGCACATAAAAATTTTAGTTTATGGAGTAAAAACACTAAGATTTTTTTAATGATGTAGGCAATTTTAATACACTACAACTTATCTAAAAAAGATTTGATTTTTCAATTAGCAAACACAATCTTATATTATTTGCGTATTCATAAATCAATCACCTGCGAGACTTCGTAATCATTTTAGAATAATTAAGGTGGTTTCAGCAATCTAGTAGACCACTAGCTATGAAAACTTTTTGCAATGATTTATTTTCACATTCAAATCTAAACACTGATATAACAAAAAACGTGTCCTTGACGTGACGAAAAATATTTTTGTTAGCGTATTTCCAATATTCCAAAAGTAGATTTTGTCCACTAACAATAAAGCTAATAAGAAATACTAATCGTTTTTGTTTTTCATTCAATTTTAATTTGGAAGGTCTCATTTTATTCCATCTTTAATTTCAGAAGGAGGTATCGATATCAAAATTGGAAAATTTTCGAAACCTGTAAAGTATTCAATGGTTTGTAGATTTGTCCATGAATTTTATAAATAGTCGGATATAACTTTGCAGGTTTTGATAATTTTCCAATTTTTATATATGTTTATTTTCTTTTATATATTCATTTCCACACCTACTGAAATTGTTCCACCAAATCGGAAATATTGTTTTCATAAATTTTTGGTTTATTTATATTATTGTTTAAACCACGGTAAGTTGATTTATATATAGAAAATAAAGCTTAATTTATTTTTGCAAGAAAAATCACAAATTAAACTATTCTAAATAGAAAGATCGAGCAAGAAGCTAGTATGATAAGGCGTACAGTGACACGGAGTGATTGATTCGATATCGAGCAGTCAAACTGTGGCGATGTTCTCTTGCTCTCGCTCTATCCTCTCCCTTTCCTTCCATCTTTATTTCTCGTTTCTATGTAATTTACACCCTTAACTGAGAGAATAAAGAATGAAAATTATTCTGAAGTTAAAGTTACTTTTATTTAACCGTAAATATTCGGGTTTATCCTTTCCCATTCCTTGAATGCAGCTCTAATTATCAAAGAAAATTCAAATATTCTAATATTGTTTATCTAAGTACATATATATCATAATACCAATATGATACTCATTAAAGTAAAAAAAATATATTAAGTCTACTATAACCACTGATTACTTTAAAAAATTCCTTACTGCTCTGAATTTTTTACTAATATATTTTTATTGTTTGCTCAAATTTTTTAACTTGATCTTTACAAAATCAATTTTGACAAGGTCAGAATCCTTATTAGTCAATCGCCATAAATATAAGTATACAAACGCAAAAACTTTGAATTTGTATTGCCAGTGGTATCACTCAATCTCACTCAAAGTTCCATGTGAAAGAAACAGAAGAAATATGACGATGATAGTTATTTCAATGTATTGATTCCGTGGAGTATAATGCTTGGTTTTGCTAAAGATTATTGCAAAATCGTCTTGAACGCAAAAAATTACTTTATTTTTAGGATTTCGTAGGAAAAGACAATCATAACTTCATAAGTTTTCGTAAGTGGAAATTGAACTTTCATCTACATCGGATAGTGTTGATTGTAAAAATATTTTATACCTATAATATTATCAGTACAGTAAGTTTAACATTGAAGTATCCGACCCTTGTCGAAAATTAACCAATAAATATAAATATCTAGACATCTTTTTTAACAACTATTGTGAATGCAATACATGTTTACTAACGACTTTAAACAACGTTTTTATCCAAATTAGATTTATTTGTGAACTTTTTTCACTGTTTTCAGTAGTTTAAAATCTATTTCAACTAAAATCACTTGAGCGAAAAACGTCACATCAAGTATAAATAATCTGCTCCGCATCCGTGTCGAAAATTACGAGTAGAAAGTGTTAATTACTTAACGAAACATGATTTTTAAATTCACGAAATTAGTTTTTCTTTTATTAGTTTACTCAGGAATATAGGAGAAAATAATTATTCATTAACGAGACGAAATTACCAAAGTGCAATAAGTTTATTTTTGTGGAAAATGTCTCTATAACAAAGTAAAGTTTCAGCTATTTTGTAGATACACCACTTGAATAACTAAGCATAAAAAGTTATTCTCTCGTACAAACAGGTACAAGCTTTCTAGATTGAAGTGTGTGTCGCTTAATGACAGTTCCTAATAAAAACTTTCAGAAAAAATAAAGGAATGACTTTTGCGGCACTTTTCTGGATACTCATCTACAGAAGGCTGTTCAAGTCATTCATTGGTTTTTCCAACAGTATTTCATTAACTATAACGATCTGCATTGTTGATGTAAAGCTGTAAATTTTATATCAAAATGCTTAGGACAAGAGTGGAAGTTATTGCGTGATTAACATAAACGCATTTCATTAATTATAACCTATACCTTAATATATAAATGTCAATACAAACTTGATTGGGCGATGCATCAGTTACAGTTACATCAGGTACAGTGCCGTTTAGTTGCCGTGTCCTGTATCAAAAGATAGGGCGTAACTCTAACTGCCCTATGTATGATCTGAAGTCTTGGTTACAAAAACTAAATATGAAATTAGTCAAATCTTTTGAGAAATTATATTGAAATCATATTTATATAAAGCCATTTTATATAGCTTCCTTAAATTTAATTTCTAGTTTCATTATACTAACAATTGGTTCCATAAATAAATCGCGTTTTTTTAACTTTTAAAAGGCAAAAAAAATTTGGTTGATGCTATTTGTACGACAGTTGTAAAGTAAATTGATTCAGAGTATAAGTTTCGAAATACCTAGGTGTGATGTTTGTTTTGCTTTGATATCTCACTAGAGAAATCATATCCCGTTATACATGTATATATACATTGTGTACATGAACCTGTCGTATGAATAGTACAGGTAAACATTTTTTAGTTAAAACTAAAAACTTTAATTTAGTCTTGAATCTTTGGAAAAATAGGATGTCAATTGTGAGAGTCAGTTAATCCAATAACGTGTAAAATTTGAAATGATCATTAAGAAATCTATAACTTTGAATATTCCGACTTTACCATTACCACTAACTCTGTTTTAGTAACGGAACGTATAAAAATAATTAAAATAAATAAAAGAATCACGATTTACGTCTTAAAATGCAGTTACCCTGCGTAATTCACTAATACATCGTTTTATAGAGTTCTGAGAGAAAAAATAACGATTGCACCTTTGTTTATTTTTGGAACGAAATTTGGTTCATTGTCGTTTCAAGAATAAACAAAGATGTCGTCGTTATTTTGCCACAATACATTGTAGAATGATGTATTACAGGATTAGATACGCAGGGCAACTGAATTTGTTCAAGGGGCAAAGGGTTCAAGTTTCATGAAAATGGGTTAACTTTTATTTTTTTCTAAAATAATTTTTTCATAGATAAATGCAGATAACCTCCAAAACATTTTAAAAGATTGAAGCCAGTTTCTTAAATATTATTAAGGAAATATAAATTTAAGAAAAAAGTGGGATATGGTTTGCTTATTAAAGTAAAAGACAAATTGCATTTATTTGAATTTTTCCAAAAAGAAAATGTAGTTGAAAGGTCTTTCTGAGACGTTTCACAGACTTGAAAAGTGCTTGTTCTATGACGTAAAAGTGTCTCATAAAGAATTACCCAGACATGAAGGAATTAAGCCCAAGAACTGTGGATTCTTAGTCGAAAAACGTGAAAAAATATTTTGAACGATCTTTTGTCTGAAAGAGATTGCGAGAAAGCCGCAGAAGCTTAGTTTGTTGGTAAAGTGGCAAGCGAAGATAACCCGCTGGCAACCGGAGGTGATTTGATATTGTTTAGGCGGCGAAAGAGCGTCGAAAAGACGCGGAGAATCTATTTGGACAGCCGCGAGCTGCGAAAGCCCCCCAAGATCGTCGGGCTTTAATTAAAGAGCCGGGCTTTATTTTGGCCCTTTGGCCGGCGCGCGCCGGCGCGTGCATATCCGGCGCCCCTTTGTCGCGGCGCGCGCGCATCATCGCGCATCGAGCGGCTGCGCTCGCCAGGCGCTTGATCGATAGGCCGCGGCGAGGGGACTGGCTGCCGTCTAAGTGGATACGTCCGGATTCGGTCAGACACTCCGGCGGCAGCTCGGCGGCGGGCTGCGCATGCGCCCGCGCCGCGGAGGCGCTGCTCGGGCTGGCGCCGCGGCAGTCTCGGCTTGGCTGGGCTCTGTCGCGCGCGCGCCCCGTCGGCCCCGGCCGCTTCCAGACGCCGTCGTCGTCCGCTGCTGCGTGCGAGAGTGCGAGCGAGCAACGGGCGGGCAGGGATCGATGCCGCGCTGCGGCGCCCGGCCGTCCGCGGGCGGGATGACGCCGCCGAGGGCGGCCGGCAGCGGCCGCCGCCACTAGGCGCCTGCAGGAGCGCTGAGATGGGCTGCAAGCTGGGCAAGCTGGCGAGCTCCGCGGCTGGGGCCGGGGCCTCGGACAGGGGCCGCGAGAGCCCGCCCCCGCCGCCGGCCACGGACCCGCGGCTGCCGCTCAACGCCAAACAGAAGTACCTCCTCACCGCCAGCTGGAAGGCCATCGCCAAGGCGATCGAGCCCACTGGCGTCTACATGTTCGTCAAGTAAGCTCGCCGCCTGACCCACTTTCCGCAGCCACCGCCGCCACCGCCGCCGCAGCCGCAGCCGCAGCCGCCACTCCGCACATGTGCGCCGCGCGATTATTATTCCAAGAGGCCGAATACGCCGACGCGCGCTCATTAGCGGACACGCAAGCGCCGCCGAGAATAGCCCGCCGCTATCTTCCGCCGATGCAGTCCCCGGTCCCCGCGACTCCGACAATATTTACCCTTACACTGCGCCTAATAAACAGCCTCATTAGTCAAAGCGGTATTTTCGAGCGCGCCCTCGGCCCGCGCCATTTCTCGATCCGGGCATGTCAAGATAATGATCGTATTCCTCAGCACGACTCGCAACGGGCCGCAAACCTGCACGGCCACCCCAAACGACTGCGCGTCACAGGTGGTCACATTACCGACACCGACTACATATTTATGGACCTACCAGCCAACATTTTCCTACTCTTTTCTTCCGAACGCCATACGTCAAATCTCTCATTTTCCTAAACACCTACACAACTAATTATATATCTAATTTCTTCTCTATACGTAATTATTAGATTTTGCGCTTTTTTTACTATAAGTTGTGGTCGTTATTTAGTTCTTTGTGAATAAAAAATATCTCTCAACTAGCCATCAAAATTGGTATTTTCTTTCATAACTCTCGAATTAAATAAAATCAATATATTTTGCAATGAAATACGTTTATACTTTTAAAAACTGGGAAAACATTAAAAATCCTTATTACTTATTCTAAACCTAAAATAAAAGATTATTTTCACAGCAAATTATTTTCGTCACAAAAATTAACCATTAACAAATACCACTTTATTTAGAATACAAATTTGGCACATTCACAGAAACCAAATAATCTTTTCACATAGGATACACATTCAGCATAATTTAATGTCAAAGAAATAATAATTGACACTGATTTTTAAGTTTATCATGCACGTTTGAAAATATTGAATTCAAAATAAGAGACGTAGGGTGAACTGCCCAATAGATGAACGGTTAAAGCAGACGAAATGCCAGTAACGGTTAAAGCAGACGAAATGCCAGTAAATGGACGATCTTTTAATTAATGATACAACTTACTGTTAACAGATACACGCAATAAAAAAAGGGTTTTCACTTAGTTTTAGATAGTTCTCGAAGATTGAGTATAGTTTACTTTAAAAATTTCTTTACTTAATCCATAAAACCATATGATTCGTCCATCTACTGGCAGGTGTCCATCTACTGGGCGAATCATCCTAATATATGTTTAACAGAACGGTAACGTAGATATACCTATACAACAACTGTCCAATATAGCCCTTTTGTCGGCGGAAATTTTGAACGCTTAGTGGCATAATGCGATACTGGATATTATTGAACTTGAAGTTAAAAATATAGCCCTTTTGTCGGCGGAAATTTTGAACGCTTAGTGGCATAATGCGATACTGGATATTATTGAACTTGAAGTTAAAACTCATGTAACACAAAGAAAATAAATAATTACTGATTGTAATATAACAAAATTTAATGTTTAATTAATATCACTGAAATTAGGACTATGTTATAAATTTGTAATATGACTGTCAGTTATTTTTTAAAATAATACAAAGGAATTGTATATTTTGTTGACATTGTGGTTAAAAAATATCAACTAAATAAATACGATCAAATAAGCAGGTTAGGAAAACCTGTACCAAAATAAAAATTGACAAAGGTTCGAATAAATTGCAGAGCCATAAAAAAGGATTTATTCTATCTCCCAGATGGTTAGTTAGATCTCCCTTATTGATTGACCTTTTTAAATAAGGCCAAATAGACCAATTTCTGATTTGATTTCGCCATCCACCCGAAAAACTAGGAAATCCTCGTTTTCTAATAAAGCGAATGCAGGAATATTATACCTTCATTTTTTGCTGATTTTGTTCCGCATCGTTTCAATCATTTGATACCGAGATGGTTTTTCGTTTCTGAGTTCTTTTTTTCTAAATATGTAGAAGACTATGAGAGAGGCTAAATCACGGATGCTATCGTCACTCGATCTGAAAGTTATTTTCTAATATCATATGATCAGTAGCCTCGACTTCATAAATCAGCCATGATAAGAAACATATTTTTAGAAGATCTAGAACTTATTCTAGTATTTTATAGTTATAGAGGGTTGATAAATATTTGCATTTTAGTAATCAGCAAAAACATGCAACTTGACGATTATGCAAATTCATGAAGCTAAAAATTGAGATCACGCTTTTTTAATAAGAAAAATTCATTTTATTCGGTTTCTTTTATGACTATGGCAAAATATTATTACAAAAACCAATTTAATTTTTATTTGGCTAAATCTATGAATACTATAATATGAATAACAGATGATTTTTTCCAGAACAAATTTTAACGAGGCTTTGGTAATCGATTTTATCTGTCTGTCCCATGAGCCTTTTTTGTCGAGCCAGAGCTACCTAATATTAAAGAATACAGTATCTCGCTAAAAAGTAACATCTCTTCTTACAATAAAAACTCTATAAATATTGATGTTACTGAAATAATAAAAAGTAATGCTTACAAAAAAAGAAAAAAGTTTTTGCTTAAACAATTTATAAACAATTTATTTAAAAAAATAATTTGTTATACTTTATTTTATTATTTTGTGTTACTTTTAGTCATTTATGATTTCTAAGGCATCAATATTTTACAAATTTTCTCTACTATTATATTATATTTTTTCCTGGCAGTTATGTTTTAATCCTACTATTGGACCTATATATGGATCGTAAAATTGAATCGCCTGACTCTTTCTAATCATATAAGCTACCTGTTGTAAAAGAAAATCGCGATTATTCTTATATTTAAAATACATTTTAGTGTCTTACCTTACGAAGAATTTTTCAGAAAGGAAAGTTATTAATTACTTATAAGGTGGAGATATTAATAAATTAAGTGAATTTCAATTAAAAAATTTATAAAATACTTTTTTGTTTATAAAATGATTTTTAGCTATAAGTAGGACACTTTCTGAAGGTAAAATCGTCAAAGCTCAAATTTCGATAAGTTTTTTTATTTTCGAGGTTCCTGAATCGGAAAAATAATTTACAGCCTTATGACAAAAAATACTATTTTAAGAAACTTATAAGGTTCTTAAAATAGTATTTTTCGTCATAAAGCCGTAAAATGCTATTTCATGGACCGAGTGGTGATCACAGCGCACGAGGACCGGCGAAGCGGGTCCGAGTGTCGTTCGATCACACAAGGACGTGAAATCTTACGGCCGAGTAACGAACATCATTTTTTGATATATGTGTCCGGAAAATTCCATTTTACGGGGCTCGTTTACCGACGTAAACATACGATTGTACGTACAAAAATATAACATAAAAACGACCAAAGAGAAATTTCGTAATTTTGAAAAATGGGTTCCTAAAATGGATCATTTTAAAAAATCATACAAAATGTTTCAAAAAACATAAGTTTCAGCTCATTCAATTATAGGACGTGTTTTCTGGTTCACATTGAAGATTTTACTATGTCTAGTTTCTTTGCTTCATAGGGTAAACTAAGAGCAGCAATAAATTACTTGAGAAAACAAATTCTTACCTATAGTTAAAAGTATTGTGGATTTGCCGACACACCCACCACACACAGACACACACACACACACACACACACACACACACACACGCTGATATACGTATATAATTTAGAACCTCGAAGCCTTCGATTCTATCATGTGCAACTAGAAATAGTTATAAAACTATCTTTCCTAACCGTGATTTTTTATATTTCAACAAAATATAGCTAAAAAGATTAAATTACTCAATAACTTTTCATATTTACAAAAATATAATGACATTTTTATAGAAAGATTCATATTCATCAGGTTTTTCTTTACAAATTTCTCTAAATTATCTCAATTATCCTCTTTTCGGAATGAATTAAAAAACGGTGGATGACAAGTAGTCAACAAAAGTTAAAAATCAAAAAAGAGATAACAGAAAATACGAAACGTTAGTAAGTACGTAATTTCATATAGTGTCCGACATCCCCTTAAAATATATTAGTTTCTATCTATTTATCACAGATAACAGTAAGAACAACGTTACCCAAGCGATAAATCCCTATAGTAATAGATTGACGGTAATCTGTGAGATCTTACCACATTTGACGCACAATAATACGTATCTGACCTAGCTTATACAAACAATCCTGGTGGTATAAAAGCCTATCTCATATATAAATCTCTCTAATCTCATCCCGTACCTACTAGAAAGACCTTTGATGTAAAATAGGCAGGTCTTTATCTAGATGTGAAATTGGTAGCCAGTACGAACAGATTTTTGCTATATTTTTTATCCATTAGAGTTAGTCTGGACGTTTTGTCAATTGCTCTCATTATTGCAGTAATGAGGGTGTCATATATGTATAATCTTAAATTATATGTAGACTATGTTTATATTCTGAAAACAAACAAAATTTTCTGGTTATTTCGTATATCTATAAATATACAATAAATTTAATCTGTTATTACCATCTACAAATCCAAGTTTCTAACACTGTATATAACTATCCATTGTTTAGAAAATTACTTTTAGCTCTTATTTGATTTTTGTTTCCATTATAAAGAATTTTCAATCACAAGGAAGGCCACACAGTCACAATCCACATTGTACACACATACACACGTTTCATTTATAATACTTTTTATTATCTTTGGCTTACTAACTTTCTTGATCATATGGATAATTTTTTAAGTTGATAAATTACAATGGAAAAGTATGGCTAATTCAACTTTAGAAAATTGCTCACTCACAGACATGTGAAGTCTTTAAGTATTTTAATAAAAATTATAATTTCAATGAAAACACAATAATTTTAACAACTTGTAATTTAAGTAAATTGACTTGTTCGTATCGAAATTGGAGTATAGCGTACACATTGTTAAAAGCAAATGATACTATTCGTATCAAATTTTCAATTGAGAAGTTTCAAAAGAACACATATGATTTCCTCTAAAATCTTATCAGTTTATGTCCTGATAATTGCTGTCGTGATTACTAAATTTCAGTCAGTTACTTACTTTGATCTGTAAGCTATAATACTCCAAACTTTATAACTTACACTCACATCCCCTAACAACACACAAACTCAGATTTTCTGAAAAATTTATATTCTAATTCAGAAACCCCTACTACACTAAACAACTGTTAACATTTTTCTTAATTTTTGGTAGGAAAATTTAAAGAATTGCATAGATTATACAATTGGGCAGTTTAATTATGTATAAAGTATCTACATTTTCTAAGAAAGTTACAAAGCTGTTTTTTTTTAAATTAAAAAATGTCCTTATTTATATATAAAACAATGAAAAAAAAATATCGAATTAAAAATATTATATTTACGCACGTAGGGAGGAAAAAACTTGGACAGTTCAGAGCTCGTGTAAATTGACACCCGAGCCGAAGGCGGAGCCAATTTTACTACCGTGTAATGTATACTATTTTTCGTCATACCTACCCGGGCCGAAAATACCACATTCAAATTCCTCATTTTTGAGTCGTGAGCGAAAGTGGTACTTTCGGCCAGGGTATGGCGAAAAAATGTTTATATAAATTCTTTTAGTATAATCATGTTTCTTTGAGAAAACCTATAACCTACATTTTCCTGAAACAGTTACTTATTAGTATTATTTATATTATTATTTAGAAAATAACATTATTAAAAAGATACGTCTTTATAAAAAATTGAATCGAATCTAAGATCAAAAATTTATAAATATGGAAACGAAAACCAAAATTCTATTAAAAAATGTTCTCTACAAGAAAGCCAACAATTTATGTTATAATGGTATCAACTAAAGAAAACGAAATAAGCTTTAATGGATTCTTCTTATAGAATCTTGGGTTAGCTAAATCTTCTTTATGGCTAAAACAAATTTTCTGATAAAAGTAAATTACTTAAAAAATTACTCCTACATATAATAAACTGATTTGTTAAATTTTTGTAGATATAATAATCAAATTTTAATTCATTCCAACTATAGGTCCATGTAATCTTTAGGTCTTAACCTTTAAACTGCTAGAATTTGATAAGCTTTAATCCTCTTAGAAAGTCCTCAAATGTTGTGTCTGTATCTCATATATTATACCTTATCCAAAGTTCTGATCACAAGTAGAGATTATATTTAGACTTTCAGGTAGGTAACAATAGCAAAATATTCAAAACTCATACCTAGTTTCATATAAAAGTCTGTAGATGTGTTTCTGTAGATTTTTGTAGTCGTCCTATACGGCAGTTACATCAGTTTTCAGTACGCTCAATTCTTCTGACCAGGCATTGCAATGAGGCTTATATGTATACTAGCAACATCACGCGTGCTTCGGGCGTGACAGGAATTGACGCTTTCGCTCTTAAAATAATATACATTTATCAATTTAAAAGAATCAACTTTTTATCTTGAGCAATAATATTTAATATTATTTCATTTGAGTTTGAAAACTTTCATCATTTTATTCAATATTTAATTAAACGTAGAAATATTAAAATATGCCCTTCTTGCCGTTCATCTTTTTTTTGAAACAAAAGTTTTAACATCCGTGGTAGAAAATTCATCATAAATTGGCCAGAATATGATTGATTTTCTGATAGATAGTCAGCTTATACTAAAAATTGTAATCCCCAGAAATCCCACGTACTGGCGATAATTTCTAGTCAAAATCTGATCAAGTTCTGATAAAAAAAAGTTAGGTATTATCCTTTTTTGATTATATTCAATTGATAATTTTTAATAGTAATTAATTTATAAAT
>JAPYZO010013477.1:0-11167 GCA_030522905.1 Torymus flavipes
TTAAAAAGGTATTTGAACATTTTTTAAATAGCATGTTGCTAAAAGAGAGCATTAGAAAAAGTGATTTCGATTTAAAAAAACGTTTAGCATTTTTATAAACTTTCCAAAATATGAAAAACAGTTTCACATTGAACATTAATCAAAGTTAGATACCTATAAGGATAAAAAACCTGTCATAAACGACACAAAACTACCAAGACCGAATGCTAACGACATCTGTGATTCTATTTCCGTACCATACCATTACCACTGTTACGCAAACTAAAAAATAGGATTAATAAGTAAGATAAAGTAACGGAATTTCGGAGCAGTGTACGCGCACGCGCTCTGAAATTCGCAAGTGTGCCAAAATTACACTCTGCACTCGTTCGCGCGAATTCCCAGTACTTTTCCACTGATAACGCGCACATTCCCAAAAACGGATAACCCAATGAAAACACCGCGCGCGTCATGATAGTTCGCCATTTTCGAACGTTTCGTTCGAAAACTTGATGCTTATCAGCTGACCCATCACTTCTGATGTAGTTGTTACGGATTATGGCTCCGATTTTTTCGCGCGCGCGCTTGCGCACTGTGGACACGTGATTGACAGACGCGCACGCATTTTTTTATTCGAGACAACATATGTGTGTATGGTTGGTGAGGGGTGAGGGAGTATCTACACTGGCACATCATGGATCTACTCGAGCGCAATCGAGTAGAAGCAGAATGTCCAGTCCGCTGGAGTCAAGCTGTGATTGGTCGGATACGTGTGTTTTAACGCGCACCTCGACGCGCTCCACGATGCGCCCCCAGTGTACTTAGAAATCCCTCACCCTTAGGGAATAGGGAGTATCTACACTAGGAGCACGTCAAGATGCGCGTGGAGATGTGGGTCCAAACTGCGCGTACCTGACCAATCACAGCTTGACTCCAGCGGACTAGATACTCTTTGCTCAAGCTGTGATTGGTCGGTTACCCGCAGTTTGGATGCGCCCCACGTTGCGCCCCCAGTGTAGAAATCCCTCATCCTTACCAACCATACACATATACGGTGTATAGAATAAAAAAACGCACGCGCGCGAAAAAATCGGAACCATAATCCGTAACAGCTACATGCGAGATAACGGAGTTTCGGAGCAAACGCCACGATCCACGCCGCGCTCGCGCTCTTTTTGCGACGACAAGTTGGCAGCGCCGCCCACGCGCTTAGCAAAAATCGAAAAAAAGGCGCCGCCGCACAGCGTAGCAGGCATCGTGCGGAGCTCCATCGCAGTCGTGTATAGTGCACTGTGCAAGGCAGAGCAGAGCGCAGAGACGTGCTTACTGCCTTGCTGCTACGGCGGCCGACCACGTGTTTCGCTCATCGCCAGCTTTTCCGCCTCGTGTTCGTTCACAGACGTTCTCTCACTGGCTCTCTATTTTTACGTCGCGGAAGAAACGAGTGTGCGAGGACAGCGACCATCGCTGAAGGAATTATTTCGCGCGAGCTTCCGAGACTGCACAGTTTTGAGTCTGTACACAGAGAAGTTGAGGTGAGCGAGATCTCTACTCCCCTTCGAGGAAGATGAAGTACATCCTGGTGACGGGCGGCGTCATAAGCGGCGTGGGCAAGGGTGTGATTGCCAGCAGCTTCGGCACCATTCTCAAGTCGTGCGGCATCCACGTGACGTCTATCAAGATCGACCCCTACATCAACATAGATGCTGGTACGTTTTCGCCATACGAGCACGGCGAGGTCTACGTACTGGACGACGGTGGCGAGGTCGACCTCGATCTCGGCAACTACGAGCGCTTCCTCGATGTCGTCCTCCACAAGGACAACAACATCACTACTGGTTAGTATGGGTTTGCTTGATTCTANNNNACAGGCTCGACTATTCGGCCGCGCTGTGCGCACATTGTTTTATTTATTTATAACTTTGTGTAATTGCACAATTCAGAAAACAAGCAGGTGTCTGCTGTAATTTGGCAGTGGTATGATCTTGCTTTACCTTTCGATCTTATGAGCATATGTAGTTGATGCTTTATGTAGATTTTATCAGCTGTTAGAACAGGATCTTTTTGTTTGGCTATTTAGAATTCTTGTGTGATAATAATTAATCAAGTTGAGTCATGTGGAGATTATAACTGAAACAGGATATTTTAGAATTTCAAATATTGTTGAAATAAGAGCTTTGTTGACTCAATGCTGCAAACTTTGATGGCCTTTTTCCTGGCAGTGATAAGATACTTTTCATAGCTTAAAAATATAAGATTCTTATTTCAGAAAGTTACTGTATACTTGTCAATTAAAAATTATTTATTTCGACTTTCCTAAAGGTATAAAAGAAAAATTACCTTACAGTTTTTTTCCTCAAATTTATCTTTTATTTTGACATTTTCTATTTTTATTTTATCACAAAATATAAATAAGAAAAATAATTCTGTTTAATCCAGTAGCATTGACTCATTGTTTGTATTCTATTTATATAATTTTTCAAAGACTAACTTATAATAAAAATTAATTACATCAAATAAATCTTTTTTGATTATGATTAATAAAATTTTCTCATATTTAATGTGAAAATAAAGAATAATTTATAGATCTGCAATATTGGCAATTATTGTGTCTCAAAAAAAGTAAAATAATTCGGGTTTCCTTTTTATAAAAAGTATTATAAAAAAGTTATGTTCATTATTCTAATTTACATATAAAATTGTATATATATATATATATATATTATGTATATCATTTTAATATTTCAAAACTAAAACATTATTTTTCTATCATATAATTTTTTTTACAGGCAAAATTTATGAGCAAGTTATCAATAAGGAAAGAAAAGGTTGTTATCTTGGAAAAACAGTCCAAGTGGTACCACATATTACAGATGCCATTCAAGAATGGGTGGAAAGAGTTGCAAAACAGCCAGTAACTGATGATGGCAAAATACCAGAAGTCTGTATAGTAGAGTTAGGTGGAACTATTGGAGATATTGAAGGAATGCCTTTTGTAGAAGCTTTTCGACAGTTCCAATTTAGAGTTAAGAAAGAAAACTTTTGCTGTGCTCATGTTTCGCTTGTGCCATCACCCAAGTCAACCGGAGAACCAAAAACTAAACCAACACAATCTAGTGTTAGAGAGTTGCGAGGCTTAGGTCTGTCACCAGATCTCATTATATGCAGATCAGAAAAACCTATAGGAGACTCAATTAAATCTAAAGTCTCAAATTTTTGCCATGTTGCACCTGAGCAAGTCATAACAATTCATGACCTCTCTTCTATTTATCGAGTTCCTTTGCTAATGGAAAGTCAAGGAATCATTGAGTACCTGAATGATAGGCTTCAATTAAATGTACAAATGCCTCTTCCACTTCAGTTTATGAATACATGGCGAAGTCTTGCAGAACGTGTGGATCATTTGAGAAAATGTAAGTAACAATATTTTATTATAATAGTTCAGAAGATAGATAGACTAATATTTAAGAGTTTACTGATATTACATTTTTGTTTCAGCTGTAAATATTGCATTAGTTGGTAAATACACTAAACTTGAAGATGCTTATGCTTCCGTAATTAAAGCATTGCAACATGCTTCAATTAAATCAGGATATAAACTCAAACTATCCTTTATTGATGCTGTAAGTCTTGAAGAAGAATCAAAAGAAACAAATCCTGTATCATATCATAAGGCTTGGCAAGAGTTGGTCAGTACCGATGGTGTAATAGTGCCAGGAGGTTTTGGGCAAAGAGGCATAAATGGAAAAATTGAAGCTTGCAAATGGTGCAGACTACACAATAAACCCTTACTTGGTATTTGTCTAGGTCTACAAACAATAGTAATTGAATACGCTAGAAATGTACTTAATCTGGATGGAGCTAATAGTACAGAATTTGACCCACAAACTAAGCATCCTGTAGTAATAGACATGCCAGAACACAATCAAGGAGATATGGGTGGTACCATGAGGTTGGGAAAGAGATCCACTCGTTTTGTTACTCCAGTGTCGGTTTTAAAGCAATTGTATGAAAATGCAGAAATTATACAAGAAAGGCATAGACATCGATATGAAGTCAATCCCAAATATGTTTTAGACTTAGAATCTTCAGGTCTTAAATTTGTAGGACATGATGACGAAAATATTCGAATGGAAATAGTTGAACTGGAAGGACATAGTTATTATGTTGCAACCCAGTTTCATCCAGAGTATTTATCAAGACCTTTAAAACCTTCTCCACCCTTCTTAGGATTAATCTTGGCTAGTGTAGGTAAATTAGAATCGTATTTGGCAAGAGGTTGCAGATTATCACCTTCGACTCTGAGTGATAATGATTCAGATGAAGGATCTACCCTAGACTGTATAAACCAACAGAAAACTCAAGAGTTAATTGTACCTGCATTTACACCGACTGCAAAAAATTGATTATAAAATATTCTAGGGAAAAATTAGTACTTCAAAAAATATTTTTTTATTTTTCTATCATTTGCATTATACTTAGTTACATTTTTTACTTCATTTTTCTACGGTAGTCTCAAATATGTACGTGTGTCAAATATCTATACCGAGATTGAGAAGGAATCTATTTTGTGATAAAGAAGAATAAGAATTTTATATCGATTTATAATGAAGAGTGTAAATTTGTAATCTGTTAGAATGGAGATTGAGGCTTTATAATGTATTTATAAAAGTGATCAAGTGTATCTCTACATTTTTATGAATATTGTGAACGATTTGTGATGTTGGAATTTCTGATGCAAGAATGTATAATAATCATCTTTTAATGTTTAATAAATTAATTGTATATAATATATAAGATTTTAAAAAATAAAACTTTCTTTCTATTAAAATGATTTAGTATTATTCACTTTTTAAATACCTAGGTACAGTTGAAAAATAACTTTTAAACTATTCATAATGAATTTATTTCGTGTACATTATAAGTTTACAAGTGTTGTTAATAAATAATAAGTTATTTAGTGCACGTCCTAAGCCACGTGAGTTAACCTATAAACGAACCCCTAGATCGGCTGCTATTGCGCATACAACCGTAATGTACCATATAAATACTTGTCTTAATTGATGAAAATATGGCATGATATAAACTTAATATTCATTTATGGAGATACATAAAACTTTAAGAAAATTTAAATCAATTTATTTATACCAACGAATATAGACGAATATAGAAGCGTAGGTACTTCAGATGGGGATGATTCCTCTTACTTATATTTTTTATAGTTGTGCTTCAAAATGCTAAATCTAACCATTCTATATGTATTGCTAAAGTTTGTCCGATTTTTGTACTAACAAAAACTTACTTACTATATGCATTATATACTGTAAGGTCTTATAGACTTATATATATGGCGGCAGTCAGCGCCGCCAAGCGGTTGGGTAACAGAACTAATCGGCTTGTTAGTTTGTTACCCAAACCGCAAACGGCCCAAACCGCCCAAACGCTTCGTCCAAAAGTTTCTTCAGGAGTACGCAGTCAACGCAAACGCTTCTATATATGCGTCTATATTCGTTGTTTATACGAAAAGTATGCTGGACATAGCTGAAATTGAAGTAGAATGAAAAAATAGTGAAAGGTTAGGTTTCACTTTAAGACGTATATTGTGATAATAGTCAATTATTTTAGTCATAATTTAATTTAAAATGGAGAATATAAAACATTGGTGGGGCATTACAAAATATTTAACCAAATTCAATGATGAAGGTGCAAAAAAATGTCAGATGTATTTTGTGTAAGTTAAAATGATTTTGTATTTTTTATTAGCAATTTATTAATTGAACCAATTTCTTTTAATTATTAGGCAGCGATGCAAGCAGCTATCTCAAGATATAGAGCTACCAAAACAACATTTTGGACCTTCAGTTATGTGTTCTCATTGCGGATCTATGTGGTCCAAGAATGAACCTCAAATTAGAATAGTACGTGGCAAACCTTGCTCTAAATCGGTCAAGCAAATAATTAAATCTTGTTCAGAAAATAATAGATTATCAAGGTTTCATTCAACTTTAATGAAAAAAAGTTTAAAAAATAAAATGAACAAAATTGTTTATAAATGCTCTGTTTGTTCGAAAAATACAGAAGTTAATTGCGCAAAACCAAGTAGATTGAAACTACCTAAAGGAAACCCAAATAAAAATGATACTTTAACAAAACAGAAGAAAAAGAAGAAGAAAGTGAGAGATAGAACTGCTGGCTTGAACATACCGCACATCAAGTCACCTGATATGAGAGGAAAAAAGGAAGTGATACCTCTGCATTCAACACCTACAGTAATAACAGTAAAAAAGAAACCAATGAAAAAGGAATTAACTCCACTTCAAAAAGTTAGAAAAATGAATTTAAACAAATTAAATAATATATTGAATGAAGGGAAGGTTCAGAAGTCAAGAAATAGTTTGAGTAATTTTCTCAAAGAACTTTATTAGCTAAGAAAAAATCATCGCAGTGTTTCTTATCTACAAACTGTTGTGGTATGTGTCTTAAGATTACTTATGTCTTATAGTAAATAAAATAAATAAAAGACAAGCTTGGTGAATATCACGAAACTTCAAACGCACATTATTTTCATATAATAAATTTTTTCTTGAATGCTTCTTCTGTTAATCCAGTGGAATCTCTTTCCGTACAATCTGCAAACAGATAAAATTCAATTACAACCAATTTTAAATTTATTTTCAAGTTATTAAAATGTAAGTGACTTGTTTTGACTTTTGCTCTTATTTTATTTCTTTAAAATTAAAGTTTTACAGAAAACAAATTATTTCTACTAATAAAATATAATTTTATATTTACATGTCACTTTTATTTTTATATTGTATAAGCTTTATTCATTCCAAAACTTGAATTCATTAATGACATAGATGTATTTTAAATTTTTTAAGTAAAAATTTATGTATCTATGAAAAAACTTAATAAAAAAATTAAATTTTATCTTTCCAGAATTAATATTCTTATCATTAATGAATTAAGACAAAAAATTAAAAATGTTAAAGATTCAATAGAAAACAACCAGGATTTGCTTTACTAATTTTTTTTTTCCATTTAATTTTCAAAATTAAAAGTAGGTTTAAAAATAAGTTGAGATTTTGTTCTAAATAAGCATTCTTTCACCATTGAGAGTTCAATCATATGATATTATAGAAACATTATAGGTATTACTTTTTTCTTTAATAACTTGCATTATTAAAAAATTCACGTCATTAAATTTTTTTTAGCCTTCATCCTCCAAACAAGACTGAGCCTCTCAATGGGCAAACTAGGGGCGAAAAGAACTAAATTCAATCAAGAAACTGCAAACTAGAAGAAGAAAATAGGATGTTTACAACACGAGCAGAGTCTATGGCGCATAGGTTCACCTGAATGCAGGCCTCGAGGTAATCTTGCTCGGACATTTCCTGGTTCTTAGCAGGCGGCACTTTTCCCCGACGGCGCAACTCCTGCTTGGCGTCGTTCAGATCGAAGATCGCCACAGGATCCAGCCTCCGCTTGAGCACCAGGCCCGCGAGGTACTCAACGTAGTGCTGCCTGCGGGGAAAAGTAACACCTCTGGGTTAGCCAAAAAATAAGCCCCTCTAGATATACAAATACGGCCCCACGGGGGAGGTTTACCTCGAGTAGATCATCGCGGTACTCGTGGGGATCGCGGCCGTACCAGTTGGCCGGCAGCTTTAGGCCAGCGCGCAGTATGCACGTCTCCAGGTCGTCTACCGTCATCAGGGGCAGCGGCTCCAGCCGCGTGTCGCGCACTTGGAGCACGAGGTACTCCACGTAATGGATCCTGCCGATTTTCGGTGTCAACACGCGGGAGGAACGATGCGCCAGATTTATCGGCTTTATTCGCCTCGTCTTGGTTCTTTTTGCTTTCTTTTTAGTACATGCGACTCGCTACGTGACGTTTTTGACGTGGAGTGTTCCGATGCGTGTTACGAAGTGGTTCATGTTTTTCGATTTTTATGTCAAGTACTTACTGCTAATATTTATAATTGAGTGATTTAAGTGATTTTTTTGAATCTTTGTTTGGTTTCGTTACCACGTCAAAAATATCAATGAGCTAATAATAGTATTGATGAATTCTTAAATAAATAATTTTTTCCAGTCTACTATACATCGATATTAAATTTAGTAACATAAAAAAAAAATTGATTTTACAAATTGTATTTATGTTACAATATAAGATCATTGAATAGTAGAAAGATATTTTAAAGCATAATAAGTTTATACATATAATATGTAACGAAAATGAAGGAAAACGTTTGTTAATATATTTTTAAAACAATTAAATTTTTTTTTTAATTCAAAATAATTGAAACTATTTACGTATACATGTAATGTTTGTTTCTTTACATGTTGTGTTAAAAATTCATCAATAGAACGTTAAATAGTAATAAGAATTTTATTTGATTTATAATTTATAATTACATAATTATTATTTCTGTTTGATTTCTTAATAATTTTCAATGTAAAAGCGCAGTGCGTAACTTATTTATTTTATTTGTTGTAATGGATTGTTAGAATTCATATTACTATTTTGTAAAATCATGTCTAGGATTTGACGAAAATACGTCAATCAATTTTTTCGACACTTCTGTTGTGAATTATCGAATATCTTCTGTGAATGATGTAAGTACTAATTGAGTATAACGAGTTTAAATATGAATATTTCCGAAATTTTATCATCCAGGCTTTATGCTCATATAATATAAAATGTTTAAAAATGATAAATCTCAACAACTGTGCCAAGAAAATATTCATGTCTTATGTATCGTTAGTTTTTTTATTATCAAAAAAATGTGGTTAATTTGATGCAATATCACACAAAACGGGATATAATTGATTCTTCAGTTTTATAAAAATATTATTAAGTTAATGATAAATGTACTGTAACCATATAAAAACGTACGAATTATAGTTGAAATTCGATTTCAAAATATTTTGTTTCTTTAGTTATGATGCAGTGATACCATCACTAAGTGACATTTCTCTTGTATAAAAGTGGCAATAAAAAATGTTGACTTTCTTGAATCAACCTTTGTATTTTAATTATATAATAAAACCTTTTTTTTCAAACGAAGTTGCCTTATACATTTGTTAGTATCTTCACTTTGCGTTAATACATTTATAATTTTTCTGAAGGATCCTTAGTAAGATATTATAAATTAGCATTTATAAATTATCGTAAGATAGTCGTTACTCATAACTACTAAAAATCTACACAATAAAGAGCAAGTACCCGATACCGATCGTAAGCGAAAAATAGTCCTTCTGGACCGACCAGTTATTACATTAGAATTATACCCTCCCAAAACCAAGGATCCTCCACTACTACTCTACAATCTACACCAACCCCATCATATAAATATAATCACCTGCACAATCCGGCGTATCCCTCGACGACGTCTCCGTTGCAGACCGCGTCGACGACACCGGCGGGCGTCTCTTTCTGCAGCTGCACCTTGCAGCGCCGCTGGCCGGCAGGTCCCTCGGTATCATAGCCTACATTGTTCTCGGCGAGGAGCTTTTGCAGCTGGAGGGGCTCCTTGTCGCGCAGGTAGAAGAGACAGTTGCGCGGATGATGGGCGTGAAGGCCGAGCTTGGAGCAGTAGCCGCTCACGCCGCACTTAGCGCCCATGACGAAGCGCATGCCGCAGCCGCAGCAGAACTCGTACTTGCACTGGCTGCAGGTAAAGTGCATGCAGCCTGAGGAGAGAGTGAAGAAGGGAAATGTAATTTTTTTATAATAAATATAAAAGTATAAGTAGTTTATAAGCTAAATTTTATCGCATATTTTATGAAACTAAAGATTTATTTTTTAAATTGTGGGTCGGTAAATTATGTATAAAAAAATAGCTGTTTACGAGCTGGTTTTTTAAACTAAAATATATATGATTCTAGACAAAGGCAATTTTTAATAACTATAAAAAACGCACGTATATGAAGGTTTAGGGTGTCATTAGTGATTACCTCCACGTGACAAAGAATATTTGAATTTGCATTTAGGACAGTCGATTCCATTATCTGCCAAGTGTTTTTCCAGTCCTTTCTCTTGATTATCAGGATCGTTCTCGTCTTTCCAGGCAGCGAACTGATCGCAACTGATACCCTCGTGTTGTTTTTCCCACTTGAAAAAATAAAATCACGCGAGGATATACTTAAATTACTTTAAAATGAAAACATTTTAAATTTCAATCCGTCTCAAGATAACTCTACCACATGATCAACTGTCATCGGAGACTATACTCATTGGGTGACACTTACCGGTCGCCTGCAATAGGCGCACGTGACGGACCGGCAGTCCGGACAAATCAGTCTCTTTGCGTTTGGATCCGCGTAGAATCCACTCGAGCACTGCAAAAGTGTACCATATCGAAACATTACTGCAAACCCTTTATTACCTAATTTTTTGCAAAGAATGCGTTTCAATTTATTCTTACCTGAACGCACCACTTGAAGTTCGGATCCTGCATGAGGGTACGATCACGCAACTTGCGCTGAAAGAGCTCGTGGATGGGAGGGTCGAGGAGGGACTTTAGCTGGATGTCGAGGATGCTGAAGTACTCGAGCACTTCGTCCTCATCGGCCTCGCGCAGGTCTGGTTCTTTGCAGAACGGACAGGCGGCGTCGGTGATGCTACGGTCGCTTATCTGTATCGTGAAGTAGTTCTTCGCGCACTCGTTGCAGCAGCGATGTGTGCACCTCAGCATCGACACCATCTGTCGTTTATGGCAAAGGACGATTAATATATGATTTCGCGTAATGATTAATTTTTTGTGCAGTCGAGATTGAATTTTTGTATTGATTTACAGAAATCATTTTTTCATATTTTTGTAAATGCTTCACGGATTGGTTGGAGTTTCTTTTAATGAATATACCTTTAGTACGTAAAAATTACCGATACTTTGACGAGATTTCTCGTCTACATCTCGGCTAATTGGTGAGAAAGCTAATAGCGGTTAATGTAACTTACAAGGGGAGCACCAGGGATGCGGGTCCTAGATTTTCCTACTCTTACAGGAAACACTTTCTTTTAACAAATAATGAGACACGTATCTCAGGGTTTTTCTGAATGGGCACTTTTTTTTTTCTTGAGTACAGTCAATGGCATTATACAGTGTAATGTGAAAAATCCTTAAAAATACTAAAAATTCAATGATTGAATGGCCTGTAGAAAAAAAAAGTAAGGCCCATTCAG
>JAPYZO010013483.1:0-11740 GCA_030522905.1 Torymus flavipes
GGAAGGAAGGAAGGTACGAGCGAGCGAACAGTGGCAGGAGGGGGAGGAATAGTGTTTACTTTTTCGTGTACAGCTACATACGCGCGGGCGGACGGGAACAATGGGCCAGAACAAAGAGTGCCCAATACGTCCTGGCGGGAAATCGAATTTTCTTCTCCTTCTCCCCCCAACGTGCGCGCGTGGCGCTCGCTCCACGGTGTGTGTCTTTATTATTCCTCTTTCTACTTCGGAAGCTCTTTTGTACAATTTACGTTCGTGAATTTACTCCCTCCTCTCTACAACAATGAGATTCCGGCGTTCGGCGAAAAAGCGCGCCGCGCTGCCGACCGAACGACGGCTTTCCTCCCCATACAACGTTTCTTCTTTTTTTTATTTCTGCCGCGCGTGTACACTTACTCGATCTCTCTCCCTACTGCTAGCTGCAAAACTTAAGTAGCTTTATTTTTAAGAGTAGTCGTATACACGACAACGGCGGGGAAGAAAAGCTTTATTCGGCCTGCGCAAGCGAGTGTGTGTCTGTGTGTGTGTGTGTATGTGTATTTTGCATTTTATTCGCGATGTTATTCGGAAAGTTACAATACTATACTAAATATACTTACTACTCGCGCTGCATTTTGAAGAGAAAAATCCCTTTCAAGGACGCGACGTGGCCGAATGGCTAAAAAACATCGCCGGCACGCAGCACGTGCGTCGTCGGCAAAGTCGCTCCTCGCCTTCCCATGCACTCCTCCCCTTCCCTATACGCGCGCGGCTGCAGCGCGTATAGACATAAATATCTCAGGCGCGTCGGTGCTTTCGGCTTCTGAATTTGCAATTACCCGGGGAAAGCAGCGCTCGCACGGGAGAGCGGACAATGCCGAGATTCGGCTCTCTCCCTTGCTTCTTCTACCCCTTTCACCACTTCTTTGTCTCCTCTATATACTGGCCTCTATCTCTCGCGCGGCCGCGTGTGTCTCTAGACGATGCACAATGCGCCCGCTCCTATTCTATGCAAAATGTGCCGGCGGCCTCCTTTCGCCGAAGACGAAGCACGCGCCAGAAAGAAGTCGAAGAATGAAAGTCGTATAGCAATGCACCGGCAATCGGCCCGCGGTAAAAACTTCAAAAGATCGACGAAGGCGATTTAGCATAGTTACACTACGACTACAACGACGAATGTTTTGTTCTTAAGCCGTGGCTAGTGTGTAGCTCTTTGGTGCTGAGGAGTTAAAAGGTTGTTGCTTTTCTCGAACCCATTCGCAAGCGTTCGAGAGCTACGATAAAGGAGGCTTTAATTAATTTTTTATATACTCTTTGAAAGTATATTTGGATAAAGTGGGACATTTGTGCAAATTAGTGAGAAAATTCACTATTTCTACAGTTGAAACTCAATATTTGATAGCGAAGATTCAATCTTATTGCACTAAGAATTAATTGATTATTTACTGATTTCTACTATAGAACCCAACTTTTCACTGACTAACTTTTTAAGTATTATTTCTATACACAAATAAAATAAATGAGGCAGATTATGTACATTTTACTAGCTTCTGGTCAATTGGCACGAGTTCTAATTTTGCAAAAAGTATAGTCTACTTTGAAGTCATCAGCTAGATTAAAGCACATTTTCTCCGAGTACGCCTGCAGTTCCATTATCTTTTATCCGAATAAATGTTGCGACCTCGGCAAAACCTTTAGAATCTTTGGAATTGTCCTGTTATATAAGCGCGAAGCTTAGAATGCCGCGAGCACGCGCTCCACTTGGAAAGCACTCTCCGAGTTCGCATATAACGACGAAACTTGTATTATTTTCAGTTACAATTATAATTCGACACATTATTTCCAGCCTCGCGCGCGTTGAAGTGAAGTGCAAGGACTAAAAAGTTGCGCGGTGGCAAAACTTTTCTTTCTCAACGTTATACACACACACACCGAGGTATAAAATTCGCGAAAAATCAGAGCGCCATAAATTTCCGAGCCGTCCGGAGCGTTTGCATTATTCTATGTTTAAGGAATGAATTTTCGAATTCACTCAGGAATCCCATCCATCGCGAAAAGTGGAGAGCCTCGACTATATGTAACAGTTAGCCCGGAGCAGCTCTTACCATGTGCACGTGAGTGTGGGTATTCCCCATCAATTCGCAAAAGAGAGCGCGTTTGCACGATATAGCTGCACGCGAGATGCAGCGGACAACGAAATGCAACCTCCTCCTCCTCCTCCTCTCTCGCCCCCTCCCACAAAAGCCTCGACTCGTTCTAAGTGGAGTATAGTCCGAGAGTGGCCGGCTTGGCCTGCAGCGAGGAGAAAGGAGCGGGAGAGGAAGAGTTGCCGGAGCGCTGCAAGATAGAGAGAGAGAGAGAAAGAGGGAGGGAGGGGAGGATGAAAGAATCGAGAGCAGGCGGGAGCTATAGTATCTATATACTTATACCCAAAGGCTCTCCTCGAATGCCTCGAGAATCTACTATATTACCCTTTATCGGCTGAAATATGGACACGAATGTAAGGTACTGCGCCACGCTGCCTGCGGAAAATAGAACATTTAGGCTAGGGGATAACGGTTATTCCCGCGGAAAGCTTGTCTGCGAGCGCGCGCGCCAGGCCAAAATCCCGAGGGGACGTGAGAGGGTGCGCTCGGGAGGAGAGAAGCAGAGAAAGACGAAGAGCGTAAAAGAGGAAGAAAGAACATCGTGTGTTGGATTATGCCGGGCGAGTTTCGCACTTCATTTTCTACGCTTCTTTAGCTTTTTTGCTTTCTCTCTCTCTCTCTCTCTCTCTCTCTCTCTCGTTCTCTTCATCCCTCCTTTTGTTTTCCTCGTAGCTTAGCTTTATCGTCGAGTTGACGGGCAAACGCTCGTTTAATGCCGCTGCACCGGCTCGAGCAGCCCCCCGGTATCGAGCTTAATATTATACGAGTTTCGCTGCACACGCGAAAGCGTCGGATGCATTCCTTTGAAATATTGCGAGCTTTGGATTATAATTCGACAAAGGGTGTTTTATGCACGCCTTTTTCTCTAGCCTCATAGCCCCGGGGGGCCACGCGCGTGGATTTATATATGCAGTATAGGCCAGCGCAAGGAATAATTGGAGCGCATCTCGTGGAAGTGCTGGTGTATGGTGAATAAACAACGTACAGTTCGCATAGGAATTAATTTTCAAGCGGTTCTTTCACTGAAAAATAATAACCGCACAATGGGAATTTTTATTTGCCAACATTTACAGGGAAAATATTGAATAGAAAGTACTTACTATACGAATCAGGTGATAATGCGTCAGGAAGGGTATATACTTACCTGAAAAAAAGAAAGAGTATAGGTATTATGTAAATTATTTAAAAATAAAATAGAGATGGTGTTCATGATATTCGCATGCTCAGTATAATATGAGATTAAAAAAAGCTTTTTAATTCCCCAACCGCATTTAATTCTGTCATAATATTTATGAAGATAATAACGACTTTAGGTCGCATTTAACGAATAAAATAATCCTCAAGGGCGTGCTGCGCTGCAACAAAGGAGAAGGTCGTTAACAAAACTGCCAATCAGACGGTAAAATCTTTTTGTGAGAGGGAGAGAGGTATAGAAGAGAAAACGCTGTGATCCGGCGCTAGAGAGGCAAAAAATCCATTGTCGCGCGCTCGCGTATATTTTCGAATCGGTAGGTCGAAAAATGAGTTTCTAGCCCCCGTAATCTATTGAGAGCCAAGTTTTTCCTTCTTTTCTCTAGGCGCCTTTCAAGCCTTCCATTTCCTCCCGCACCCCTTTTTATCCGAAAGCCACGTGTATATCTTCCTTCTCTCGTGCTCTCTCGTCCGAAAAAGATCAGTCTCGAGCTCTCGCTCCCTCACAGATTTATTCTTTCTTCCTTATGGGCCGGCTCTCGGCGCTCTTTTGGGATTTCGCCTCGTAAGCGCTTCCGTTATCGGCCCGCCGACAACTTCCCATCACTTCTCCATACTTAGGCTGCTACTTTAAAATCGCATATCTACCGGCCACGCGCGCGGCTTGTCAAATCTCGGATTGAAAATCCACTTATATACGTGTTTTTTCCGTTCCTCCCTCGTCTCTGGCTGAGAAAACAAAAGCCATGCGTCAAGAGATAAAAAGCCATTGCAAACTTTTCACGACCGCTAATGTAGTAAAGTCGCGGGCGTCACGCGCCATGGAAGTTTCTTCATGAAAAAGTCATTCACTGACGAAACGTGTCCCGCCGCTTAGTTTCTCAAACTCGCTTCGTAAAGCGGAGGAGGCGACACTGCACGTGCCACCTTAGGAAAAGGTGTGTATCTGCCTTAGAGGGTAAGTCGCGATGACGCGGGGTCGGTTCCCGAGGAAGAAAAAAGAGAGGGAGTAGGAAAAAGGCGACATGCGTGACGTATGGTCGCGCGATCGCTCGGAAATCTTGTCACAGGCGGCCGGCAGCCAGCCGACGAGATAGGACTGTATTAACTCTTCTCCCTCTTCTCTTTCGCTCTCTCGTTCCCAGCTCTCGGACTGTCATATTCAGCTGAAATCCCGTATTCCATTCACGTGCACGTTACGTGCAAGCGCCTGGCGTCAGCCATTCTCTCTTTCCCTCCCTCTCTTGCTATTTCCCTTGCATCAGCCCTCGCTAAGCTCCTCTGTTATGCACTCGCACATGCCTTTTTTCATCCTCTGATATTCCCTTTTGCTTCCTCTCTTAAATTCCTTCCCAATTTCCTTTTGCCGCGCAGCGAAACTCGAGTGTATTATCCACTCTCGAGCGCGCGCGACATATATCGCACGTGACAAGCGCAATGTTGTCATAAATTGCCTTTTTCTCTCTCACGCCAACTCTTAATTATTCGCACGTATCAATTCTCATCTCATTTTCCGTCGTGTCGCATATCTCCTCTCTTTCTCTCTTAGAACTTTGAGCTAGAACGAAGCTCTCGGACATCCTACACGGCGCTCCCCTGTATACAGTCTCCCCGTTTTCGCCTTGTCCTGCGACAGCATCTCTTGTTTCCACTTTGCGACTTCTGCGCTAGAACTCGGCCCACAAGGAGCCTCTGTGTAGATGCTCGCCTGCACTGGCTGTTTGCCCGCGTCATACGTATATGCGCTTTTGCCTCCACCTCTGTCGTACTGACGCGCGTCCTTCTCCGGGCCTTGGCTCCCACCCCGTATACACGCCATACTTGCGTTCGGCATATTTGTATACACCAAAGTCAAACAGGGGCTTGGCTGCTCTGCTCCTTCTCTCTCTCTCTATCTTCCCTACACACTATGTTGGGGAGAGGCGCGGCTCTCACGAAGGCGCTTCACACTAGTGTGTGTGTGTGCGTATACGTGTGTTTTGAAATTCGCGCCGTAGATGTCGCGCGAATTCACGTCACGTGCCCGCGGGAATGGCCCCCGCGCGCGTGCATATTCCCGGGTGCGAGCATCGCTGCTCTGAAGCTCTCTCTACTCGCGCGGGGGAGCGCGATTTCGCGAGTTTGTATATATATATGCATGTAGTCGCAGTATACGTATATGTATATGTATGTAGGGTCTGCACGCGACAAGTAAACATCGAGTCAGAGCCGCCGCCACCGCCGCGCGTAATGTAAATACGTGTATCAAATGTACGGGGAGTAATATCGCCAGAGCGAACGGATGGACGAGCTGTCGCGCGGCGCCGGCCTGAAAAATGGATTTTATTGGATTCGCGTCGAAAGGGGGCCGACATCACACGCACGCGAGACCTGATCACTTGTTATAGTGCGCGAGGAGCGAAATCCGATTTTGTTTCGGAGCCCGCTTTAATGATAAAAGTATTACGTTCCCGTTCCAGTATATATGCATCACGCGAACGATATATAGCGAGGGCGAGCCGTTTTGTATGTTCTTTTTCCGAAATAATTGCATACGCGCGCGGGTGTGACTTTTATGTCACCTTTGAAATTAAATACAGAGGCGCGAGTGGGAGGTGGGAAAAACGAATGGGGAGTAATATTTTTTTTTTGTTCTGTTTATGGCTCTAAATTATACTGATTTGATTTTGCCTAATTGCTGGAAATAATGAACAACCACTGGCTCTGTCTTTTTTTTCTTACACGTGTAATGGATTTTTCGCAGCGCTCGCCTGCTGCTTTTTTGCGGGAAGTTCATTACTTTCGATTAATTTGCGCCAGGTATGATTATATTGGAACGGTAAATTAAAAGTCCATCATTTTCCAAATAAAGAGGGCAAATTTACTGCGAAATTTCATTAATTTCGCCCAGTGCAGCTCTCTTGGATAAAAAATATCTTTCAACGTCGTTGTTAGCATGAATAATGCAATGCACACACAACAGCGAATTTCCGTTCTCCGCTTCGTTTTTACACCGTAATGCAAATTGCAATATATGTTATAATGTAATATACATTAACCTAGATTGTCAGGTTTGATTTGTAGACAACCAGTACAAAAACAAACCGCAAAAAATCGAATTAAAAAGTATAAATAAAAAAAGCATCATCGTCATAAATTCGCTGTTTACGTCAAGAAGAAAACACACCCAAACACAGAGGATATATAAGATCATCGGACACTCGGAATGTAAATGAAGACGTCAGAGAAATAAGTGCTCGAAGCAATTTATATTTACCCGCTATAGCGGAGCGAAAATGTTGGCCAGTCAGCACGAAAAAAATCTATTGCCCGGCCGATAGGCATCGAGTTCGTGATCTCGGCTCTGCGCGCTCGTCGGAAAAGAGAGAGAGAGAGAGAGACTAGAAAAATAAATCATCGGATATCCCGAAAATGGCCTCCCATAAATTTCGGCCAAGCCTCTCACTCCCTCGTCTCCCTCTCCCCCAGTTTGCGGGCGTTCGATGCAAAATTGCATCATCGATCGATCGGCTGCGGAACAGGTACGCAGGAGCCGCGAGGAGTATAGTATTCGCGGCCGGGCGGTCGTATACTGCCTATAAGCAGGTATAATACGCGCCTACTAAACCGCACAGCCAGCAGAGCAGTGAGACCGCGACGAGGAGAATCTCGGCTTATGCTCCGAGATAACTCATGCGACCATTTGATCCCCGACTATGCATCTTCCACGCGGCGACGGCGGACCTGCAAGACATCAAGCCCTTCTACTCCTCCTCCTCCTCTCTCTCTCTCTAGCCGAGTGCGCGAGAGAGATAGACGACAATGGGAGAGAGCGGAGAGCAGGGAGTATATGGGGGGGACTAATGGGCGACGATATATCAATTCGCCTCGGCACGTTGAATGCGTCCATTGTTCTAGGAGCGAGAGAGGACACGCTCTATCTATATCTCTCTCTCCAACGCATGTGTATGTCTGCGTGTGGCTGGGTGCGTATATGAGTGGTCGGGAGGCGCTGTGTATTTCGACTCGCGCCGGGAACCTGGATCTATATACATATGGAAGGGGCGAGAGAGAAAAGACCGTATACAGAGGGAAGTGCGATGTGCGAATGAGAGAGAACGCTGCGGGCGAGAGAAACGAATGGGCTGCTGAGAGGAATGACGATGATAAAATGGGAGAGAGAAATTAGTAAGAAAATTAGAGGAGCCAAGCGATTTAGCTGCGCGCGCGCGCGTCATGCAAGTATGTATAGTGCCTCCCGGTGCTACGTGATGTATCGTCGCGTGATGCGGGTAAATATTTATTCCGCTGATGGGGGATGAACAATCATTTCTTCATCGTATACAGTTATCGTGTATATATGATTTTCTTTGGATTAGTATATAATAACGAGATGATTTTCAATTTAATAATTATATAAGCGGGATTATATTTCCTGACGAAATTAAACAAACATATAATATAGGCTTGAATATAAATTAATGAAAATTTCATAATTTAGCGAATAATGCTTTGGATCTCTAATTGAAACAGCCACAATTATTACGTACATGAATAATCAGGCGCGAGAGAAAAAAATAGTAGAAACTTAGACTCGTATAACGCGTTATCATTGGGGGGGGAAAAACGGTCGAATTTTGAGGCGTTCTTTCAGCGTGAAATATGATAGTAATTCCATTGCAATGCAAATCGGCGCGCAAGCGCATTAGCGTAATTTTATTCCGCGGCAAAACGAGAGAGCAGCAGCAGCAGCAAGGGACGAAAACTGTTCGCGGCGCGAGCTCTGAAGTTTTACTTCGACTGCATTTGCATTACAGATTTAAGAGTAATTCATTGCCCCCACTCTTTCTACCAGCTAGAGCTAGGTACTAATACCGTAAGAGACAGAGGGAACAGTTTAATCCAGAGTGAGCGAGCGAGGCGATTAAAGCGGCCGCAACGGCGCGCGCGCGTTTAGAGTTTTATTTCGGCACTGCGTACTGCAGCAGCAGCAGCAGCGAAGTCAAAGCCCGCACGTTGCACTTGCATCGCGCGTTCGGCCATGAACCAGCCGCCTGGCCGAGGTCGAGGACCCTATTCTCGTTTGAAGTTCGGAGGATAATGGCTTAGTTCGCTAGAGACTCCCCTCTCTTCCCTCTCTCTCTCTCTCTCTGTGAGCAAACTACATCATCGCCTCGCGTCGTTATATCGGCCGGCCGCGCGCGCGAGCTGCCGGAGGTTAATATCATCGCGCCGTCGTCGCTTTTTATCGAATATATGAGAGAGAGAGAGAGCTTAGAGAGCGGAACCCGGCAGTGTTCGTTAACGCCTCCATTATGGGGAAATTGAAAAGCTGCTGGCGGTGCGCGAAAGGTGCAGGCCTTTTTCCCAGCCACCCTCCGCGATCGTTATAGTTCTTGCGCCGTCTACTGGGTCCCCGTGATTCTGCGGAGTTCGTAGAAGTGTGTCTACTCTATAGATAGGGTGTCACATACTAAATCGGGAATATAACGGGGAATGGGATTTTCCTGAAACCTCGCTGCTAATCTTCTTAATTTACCTTATTTCTTTATCCAGGTAGTTCGGAAAAATTCATAAAATTTTTTAATTAACCGCAAAATATATAATTGTGGAAAACGGTAGGGTGAGTAAAGAAATAGTCTATAATGTATTATTTAGATTAGTATTAAGAGATTATAAATCTCGGAAATGGAAAGAAAGCGTAATTATCTCTAAATCACTGCCGAGTGCCAAGAAATATATATGGGCATGTTGGGAACAATAAACGAGGATAGATAGCGACCCCCAAATAAATTACATTGGGAGCTGTGCCACATTTCCGCAATCTACGTGTATAGTTAATGTAGTTATTAAATGTCGTTAATATTCAATTAAACGTTTTTTATCGTTTATTTATATATCGCAACTTATATTACAAAAGTGTATGTAAATCATACACGCAATATTTCGGCCGACTATATATCTTTTGTATACGCGTGCGAGCTGTTTATAAAAGAGCACAATAGCACAATGGGTATATTCAAACGGCGTTTTATCTCTTTTCTCATTTTGTGCCATGGTCCATAGCGATCAAAACGGGAAATGCAGCGATTTGTTGCGCTTTCCCAACTTAAACTTTTATTACCCACAAACTCTCTCTCTTTTTAAACCCAACGATTAAACAAATTTTGCAAAAGGAAAGGACCAAACAACTTCTACAATTCCAACACACACACATATAGAGAGTGAGGCAGACCGCAGATAGACGCGGACCACGCGCACAAAAGCAATCTCAGAGTGTTCATCAACTGCGGCAAGCGAAAGATGAACGCGGCCGCAATTGCGTTTAACTCATTTCCCCGCTTCGTCGTGCGCGTCGAGTGCCTCATTCACGTCGGGAGGAAAACTGCTGGAATAAATAGTCGGCGCTATTAACATCGGCGGTGGCAGCAGCAAGAGAGAGGCTCTCGCTTTTTACAATCAAGCGCGCGCACGCAAGCGCCGCTCTTGTTTGACGTGAGTACGCACCGCGATGATGCGCTGTGTGCATGGCGGAAAACTTTTGCCCCCCCTATATGGGGATCACGCGCTTTATGATGCTTCTTTCACACAGGTATAAGCGCAAATTATTCGAGAAAATGTTTAGCGCTAAACTTTATGGGCTTTTCATCGTTTGAAAATCGTCAGCGCGAGTCATTGAAACCCATATATATATGCCTATTTGAGTCTATTATGTATATATTTAATTAAAAAAAAAAGAAAAAAAGAAAGAAGAAAAAGGTCGTTTTATGTTTAGGCGATAAATCTTCGCTAAAGCGACGAGACACCGAGAATGGATCATTAATGTAGTCGCTGATTAATATAATCAATTCAAGAGGCAAACTCATAACCGTGCGCAATTTTTCACGCAAAGATATATAGATATATCTGGCATCAGTCGCTCGTGGAGGACAAAGTGCGGAGGGATAATCAAGGGGTTGCTAGGGGGCGCTTGTCGATTTAAATTTATTCCATTTTCGCGCGGGCCAACAGAGGCATTTTTCACGCTCTCTTCCCTGGTGTAATATGTAAATCTGCAGACTGTACGAGGCAAGAGATGAGCGAAAGAGAGAGGCGAGAGAGAGAGAGAAGCGAAGGACATAATGTCAGCGGCGTGGCCGTACATCGCGCGTAGACATTCGGGAAATCAGCATACTGCAGATGGCAAATTCGCCTGTCTATTTAGCATAGCCGTGGCGAGGGCGCGCACGCTCGGCCCCTGATAACTATTCATAGCCTGGGTTATCCCGCGGTAATCGCGATTATTACGCAATGAGCGCCGAAGCCGCCCTCGCTGCATCGCCTCCGCACGTGTATCTGCGTATAGCGCACGTGCATGTAAGCATGCGCCGCGCACCTATATGTGTGCGCGTGAGCTTAACGAGCGGCCGAGTCCCGAAATTCCCCCTTGCGCACCGAGAGAGAGAGAGACGAGCGAGCAAGTTCTCGACTCGACTGGCTAACTAGTTTAATCGCGCGGGCAACTTTTTGCCAGACAAAGGACGCAGAGCAGAGTTCGCGATTCACTTTGTGCGCAAAGTGGCGGCCACGCGCGCAAGCTCATTAAATAACGAAAAACTGTTTATTGAATTTTAATTCTGCCTCGCGTGCAGTGCTATCTTTGCGCTCCTACGAATGCGAGTTGGTAATTAATGGGACACATTTGGCCAAAAATTAGCTGTCTTAATATTAGCCATCATACAGGAGTAATATAATTTATCATGATTGGCACGCTGATGAGAATCCATGGCGGATGTATATATATTCGCAAGCGCGAGCGAGCGAATGACAAATTCAATAATGGATTTAACTCTGCACGTCGAAGCGAAACTGAGACTGGAATCAGATTTTAATTAGATAGCTGGGTAGAGGCCAGACTCCGCACGTGGACGAGCCCAGGGGAATTGATTTTAAGTGCTATGAATAGATCGGAGTAATGAGAGCAGCGCGTTTTTCACGCACGCCAGCCTCGAGAGAAGCATGGCGAGATGAATAATTGAGAGCTGCCGCGGATCAGTCGGCATCATTATCAGGCGCGTTGTGCCGACGAGCTCGTACGTATATAGTACGCGCACGCACACGTGTGTAGAGCTGCGCGCAGAGCGTACACGCGATGCATCAACGATACATATCCGTTTCCAGTTTTAATTGGCATGGCGCGCGCCTCTCGAAATACTGATTTGCTTGTGTATACTTAGTTTACTGTCTAAAAACCGGCCAGATGTGCGTCATTTCTAGACGTGGCTGGAATGTAATGCTGTATAGCCCTATGGTCATCGAGAGCTCGCCTGTTGTATACTATACTACTGAAAAATATATCATTGCGGGGATTCAATTACTATCCGAGTGTAATAGTATAACAAGGGTATATGTCCTGCGTCGAGGACGATCGACCTCGGGGATGGTGTCTGCATACCATTCTCTGA
>JAPYZO010013491.1:0-11512 GCA_030522905.1 Torymus flavipes
AGACAGAAAACGTTTTTTTCGTGAGATCGAAAGCTCCATTCCTTCTTATTCGCCTTTTCCTAAACAGCGATATTTTTTTTCTCTGTTTCCCATCTTTCTATCCCCCTTCGCTCGTTTTTTTCGTACAGCCGTCTGGCAGTTTTCTATAAAGCAGAAAGTTGTCGCTCGATCGAGCTTTGAGAAGCAAGGAGGTCCACTCGGGCTAAAAAATGTTTAAATCTCTTTAATATCAGGTACTCGAGCCATCCGATCTCTCTTTCTATTTTACATCAATATAATGCTGTCGTAATTGGCAAGTTTAGAGTGCTCTTGAATGTATACCGATCTGAAATGCGAGCAAAACAGTAATTCTATCTCGCGGAAAAAAGTTTAGAGTGCTCTTGAATGTATACCGATCTGAAATGCGAGCAAAACAGTAATTCTATCTCGCGGAAAAAGCCAAAGCCAAGTTTGCGCTGATGTATTAGGTAATTGCTGTGGATTTTCACAAAGCACATTTTCTAACTCATATGAAACTATTTTACTGTTTAACAACGTTTTTGAATTACGTTTAAAAGTGATATGGCTATAGAGAAAAGGGGAAATTTATTTTAAACTTTTAGTAAAACCAAAGCAAATTCCACTTTGTTGCAATCACACGAATAGTATCGTATAACAATGCAATATTACTACATGGACCGCAAGCGGTTACATTCTACTTTGCTATCTCTATAAACAACCGTGCAGTTGTTGAATAGCAAGGTGATGATAGTTACTGGTAAATTTACCTTTGTTGGAATAATTGGATAGATTCTACTTAATTCGCAAGCAAAATCAAGATAGAAACCGTTTTATCTTCTAGTATTATAATTATGTTCAATGTAGCTTATTAGATTTCAGTATATGTGCGTGCACGTACTTGTATATGCATGCAAGCACTCAGAAAGTACATGAATCTCAATAAACTCATATCAGTTTAAATAGAGGTTAACTATTTATATGGTACTTTTTGCAATCAGCAGATAAAGTACGATTTTATTTATTATTAGAATTCCAGAGGCTTCTTTCTTAATTTGTAAGGCACCTTTATACAGAATGTATAATCGGATTAAGATTTTTATAAATCAGTGAAGACTATCGACCGCTCTTATATTTAGGTCAAATTCCTTGTCTCTTAATAATTTCAAATACGGTTATAGCAGAATAAAATGAACGAATATCAGCTATGACACGGACAATACTGACTTCATTTACTTGATTAAACCTGTTCGGTGAAATACGCGCGTAAATTGACATTTATTATTGAAAATATTAAATAATTGGTATTTTTTTGCACTGCAAATATTATTTTTATATTAGTATTAATTTAATCGGTGCAACTTACTGTACGTCGGATAATGTAATTATTCATCAATTCGCATACAATAAAAGTCTTTGATCAGGTAAAATAATTTTTATACAAATATATATTGTTATAGATATTGGAATAAAGGACGGGATGGTTCTCCACAAGTAAAAAAGACGATTTGAGAGTTAGAAATGCTAACGTTTAGAGCATATTTATTGGTGCTCCTTATCTAGTCTAACAAAAATTAGTACAAAACACAGTTTTAACAAAAGTGTCAAATTAATAAAAAATATAAATGACTGCTAACTAATTTTAATATTTATACGAGTAATAAAATCACATTAATAAAATATTATTAGATGTTTTTAATGATTAATATTAATACTACGTATGATAAATTCAGAACAATTTAAATTCCAAAAATACAATCGTTAATATTAAACGAAACACAATTTGGGTTTATAGCTTCAACATTGCTAATTCAGTTTTAATGCTTTATAATTTTGGATCACCGAATGCAGTGACAAATATCTTTTTAGTCCCATTTTCTTCATTAAAATGAAAAGGGATTAAGGTTTTTAGAAAAGAGATTTATCTCTAAAAAAAATTTTAGTTTTTCTCCCAAAAACATCTGTTTCCTTTTGCCAAAAAGCTTCGTATTTGTAATTGAAATGAGAACGATTACGATAAATCTGATTAAGCGCATGAGAATTTTAAATTCCTCTTATAATACGCGCATGAATTCAAATTATTTAAGCTCAATATTAACTTTTATATTTGTCGATGCAGTTTTGAGATTGAAATTTCCAACTGGACGCACAAATTCTCCGATTTAATTTTTGTACTCAAAGATTTTTACGAAGAATTCACTTAATGTTTTAAATATTTTTATTCTATATAGAATTTAATTCCAAAGATTATAGAATATCTTCTGATAATGAAAACTGCACGAAAAAAAACAGTAAATCTTGCGGGTTTGCACAAGTTAAATCAACTGTATAAGGAAAAAGTAGAAATAGCATTGAAAAATCAGTAAAATCAACCTTTTTTACAGTAAAAACTACTGTTTATTTGAAATACATAATGCCAATCTTACTTTACTAAAAAGTGAATTTTACTTTTTTTAAAAGCAGTTTCTACTGATTCTTATAAAAGTAAAATAAACTTGCTTTTATACAGTTAAATCAACTGTATTATAAAATGTAGAATTGACTGTTTTTCCGTCAGGTTGTCTCTCATTAATATCGAATATAATTATCAATATATAATAAACGAAACAAATTTGCAAATTTATGCTATCTATAAATTTAATTTAATGCAGAGGAGAAAGAGAGAGAGAGAGAGAGAGAGTCGGTCCAAGTGAACAAAGTATAGCTTTTTGGAATATTTTCATAAACATATAGGTTTAAATATATACCTACCAATAGTTTGTTGTAAGCAAATCTGAATAAAATAAAAATCATCATCTTGAATTTCAAGTAACCAAATAGTTATAGTAACGAGATTACTTTTCCAAGTTATTTTTTGGCAATGATTCTAATTTGAAAACACTTCATAATGATAAGTATTATTTCACAAAAATTATTTTTGCTAATAATAATTTAACAGTTTTTTTATAAAAGTTAATCCCAGACTATTATAAGTATAAGATTTTGTTATTGCAAGCTTGTGCAAACGCTAGCCAAAATAGATAATATACCAGCAGCAGCATTTCAAGAGAAAAATTCTTCATGCGCTGACTTTTGGCAGTTATTGATTTTTTCCTTGCAAATCCATCTTTTAAATAATCTCGTATAGATAGGTACTATTAATCTTAAAAAGCCACGAGAGGTTATATTTCTGCGAAGTTTCTGTTTCATTTTCATCTTAAAAAAGGTTGAAAAAAAAAGAATGTTCGACTATATCGACCTACACTACTCACGCGTTTCGAAATTGCAAAATTTTACGCAGCAGTTGTTCTGTAACAGTACTACGCGAAAGTAATTGAATTTTTCAATTTTTAGTCCACCAATGTTAAAGGGGCTTTGCCTCTTTTTTAAATACAGCATTGATTTCCCAGCGAAAGAGTAATTCTCTCACAGTGCGCTCGAATACGTATCAACCCGCGAGTTTATAGCACACTACTCTCCTATAAACGAACTCCAATTCCGCATTCATCAATACCCTGTCACTACAGACCACCGTCGTAGAACATTCCCGTCTATAAATATTCCACAGCGTATACCATTCAGGAATCTAAAACGCAACACTTCCCGTGCAGACGGTAGCGAGTCCACACACGCGTATATATCTATATACACACAGCCGCAGCGTCGCGCGTCTACGTAGTCGGTGTGCGCCTTAGAAAAATCGATGGGGTAAAGCTGCCGGCACGTACGTATACATATACACACATCCACATACGTACGTACGTACGTAGGTGGCACCGGCGCCGCCGCGCGCGAAGAGTCGAGGAAGGAGATAGGGACGCGCGCGCCGGCGCGGAAAAATTACCATGCGCTCGTTCGGCTGACCGGCAGATAAGGGCTCTGCTCGTCGTCGTTTTTATCGGCCCCGACGTGTATAAGGTTTCCGTATACATTTTCGCGAGCAAACAAACGATCGCATGTATATATATGGGAGGATTTGCCAGAATGAGAAGAAAAAAAAAGAAATGGTATGAGACCTGCGCTTGGAGGAAGTGTTGCGCGCGGCAGCAACGGTATTTTTCTGCATCGGTGCGTTTTTTTAATTAGTAGCGCGTGAGAATGCCGCACGGATAGCTTGTCGTTTGTGAATAGACTTTAATATTTTACGTGAGATGTTTTTTTTATTTTTCTACATATCTTAATGATTTACTTCTTAACGTGTATATAGGGATCAAATTTAAGTATTGTTCGGTATAAAAAATAATATATAACACTGGTTCTAAGTAATGTTTAGAAATAAGTACATAGTTGGGTATAAAATAAAAGTCAGAGAGAATAAAAAGTAACCCCTACTTACCTGCTTAATATTTACGGTAAATGATTCATTTTTCATACCGATACAAGTACCTATATTAATGCGTAAATTCATGCTTATTTGTAAGGATCAATAGTTCAATTTTCAAACCTATGCTTACCTAAACACTACTCCTTTATTAGACGTGCACCTCATTATTAGATAATCGATAAATAATAATAAACCTTAAAGTATACGGTTTTAGAGATTTTTAGAACGTACACTTCATCACAGTAAGCAAAGTTTGTGACACTCTTCTAATCTACTCTAATAAATCATATAGCTATAGTTTTGTTTCATGTATGTAACTATATAATGTAATATCACTCGATGGTGTCACTTTAATAAAGACTGAACAGTATTAAAACCTATATAGTAATGTAACATTATACCTGAACTGACAAATTTTTCTATATACGGAATCCCGTATCACATTACATGCACTTTCGTAATAACGATTTTCCAAACCTATAGCCGACGATCCATATATTCGATCACTCCAACCCCTATTTATACGCCAAACTAATAACGCAATCCAAATATCGTCGCTCGCGCCCATACATATCCCACACATCATAAAATATGTCTCAGCAAGCAGCAGCGGCTCATTAAAAGCGACACTCCCTCATAAATATACATCGCGGTAATATATATCAGCGCGCAGTCATCGTACATTATACAATTCGCCTTTCCTCCCTCCGTTATCAGCTCAACACAATTTTTCACGCTATATATACGTGCGCGCGCAAAATTCCTCTCTTATAATCGCGAAAAAATTCCATAAATTTCGCTCCGCCGACGGCAGTGAACCTCATATACCGTGCGCGCGAATATAGGGGGGAAACCGCGTCGAGGAAGGAAGGAAAAAAAGAGTCGGCAAGAGCGCGATGTGAAATGCGCGATAACGTTAATGCACCCGTTCCGCGGATTACAGGGCGACGAGGAGGAGGACGGTGGTTTATTATTATTTAAGAGCTTGCCGCCGCACGGGTAAAAAATTCCCGCGGCCTGCCCGCACGCACGCGCCGACAGCTTCATTCGATATATATATATACACATACATTCGCACGCAAAGAGAGAAGAAGCGCGAGAGGGAGAGAGAGAGAGGGCTACTGTATATAAACGGACGAGTACCTTTTGTCCCAAGGCGATCCCGAAGTAGGGCAGTCGATAAAAAAGGCCACGCCGAGATACTCCCCTCCTCCTCTCTTACGCTCTTTCTCTCCTTTTGATCTCTCGAGCTATACTAGAGTAGCGCTCACGCGCTCTGCTATTCGCCGGCGCTCGCCGCCCACGTGGCCGCTCCTCTGATTTCTTGTCACACTACTACTCTCGCGTTTCGCGCGCGTCCTTGCGCTTTTTGCCCCACTGAAGCTGGCTTTTTTCACGCGTCCGTTTGTTGTTCGGTGGGGTGCGCCTGCGTATATAGAGGGTATATACTGCACGGTAGAGAAGATTTGAATGGGCCCCCTCCACCCTCTCTCCTTTCTCCGTCCGCGTCGGCATTGTATCGTGAAAGCTGCTGCTGCTGCTGCTGCTGCTTCTGCTGCGTAGTATATAGTAATGGTAGAGGCAGCATTCGTTAGTGCTTCCTCTGCTGCTAATGAAAATTTACACGTTTTTCGTTGGCTTAAATTGATTACACGCAGTGCTGGTTATTTATTCACTCTTTTTATGGCGAAGGGAATTTCACACAAAATGATGCAATAACAGGTTTAATTCTTTTAATTATAATTGGTAAAATCCATGTCTTTATTTGAAATCGTTCAACAATACATAATAACAATGAGTAATTCGGTAGAGATCAATATAATAAAACCATATTAAAGGTACTTAGTTTGTTTTGTACGATAAAATTTGTATACCCCGTATAATTTTTTTTTTATTCCGCGGCTCGAGCGCAGAACGAATGTGATTAATTTCGATGCCGCCGATCATGCGCACCAACACACGACGAAATATAATTGGAGCTTTCATTTAAAAATAAAACGGTTGCATAATTAATACGGAATAATCAAAGAATGCGCGGCCGAAAACGAGCTGTACTGCACGCGCACGAGCGTGCACTTATTTGTTTTCATTAAAAACGTTCATTAAAAAACGCATGAATCACCATAAATTTATTATCGCCGAAGCGTTTGGCTTCGTACTTTACGCGGAATATCCGACAAGCTGAAAAGTATTAAATTTCTCGTAATTAAATATAGATTCTTTTTTTTAATTGCCAAGTAATTATGAGGTGCAAAGTAGAATTATGGCGTAATTAACGGGCTCTGAATATATCCTACGGGTAAGTCTTTTCAAAGTAAAAAGTGAAGGAAAGCCGCACGTTTGTTACTCGATAGTCGATACCTGCATAAAGATTGCCTCCGCTGAACCTTAGCGTCAATTCTTCCGCGAACAATGCTTCACATATATAGTCTCATTGTCGGTGCTGAATAGGACTGCTATGATCGTTAAAAGTGTATTTTTATTAACAATATATGTATTTTTTTTATTTTTTATAGGAGCCTTATATTAAGTTTAATTTCAAAATATACTGAAATAATTAATACACCTATTTTTATACAGATAATAAATTACATTAAAAATTAAAATTTTCTTAACATAAAACAGTTTTTTAACTAGTCATCTTTTAATATATTCAAAATGTTATTTGATATTTTATTAAAAAATGTAATAGAAAATTAAATTTCAGTTTGGAAATATTAAAGGTTTTCCCGAGTATTAGCTTGCGAAAAGCTATTTACGCTTAAGCTGGAATATTCTAAAAACGGTTTACCGGAGTTGTCCATATTTTTCCTTTGAAGTTAAAATTTAAAGGGAGTGTATAACCGTCAAGTAATCTTTTAGAGACTACATAATAGTTTATAGAAAATGTGGAGCTCATTTACAAACCTTGCGTAACTTTATGAAAAAAAATAGTAGACTTCTATATATTGGAGAAAAAGTTTGAATTTAATTTAGAACTTTTTCACAAAATTTGGTATTTTTGTATGGAGCCTTTTGAAATGGCGGTAAATATTAACTACAGCTAAAACATTTTAGAAACTTTCAGAAAACTGGGAAATTAAAGATATACTCAATTCTAACCTTGTTAGGATTATCAAGAAAAATGACTTATGCTAGTTATTGGTATGTATTTATTCCCGGCAATTCACTTTCGAAATTTCAATAATAAAGCCCTATTGTACTTGTTATATGCTCAAGACGTTCCTACAATGAAAATGCAAAAAAATGCGCGCGCTCGATATTCAATGCGTTCTTGAACGGAGTCCAACTTTCCTAACCAATTCAAATGAGTTAAAAGTTCGCGATCTATCGAGGGTCCGGGAAAAGAAGAAAACTGAATATTTAGGGATCCGAAGGAGGGGAAGAGGAGAAAGAGAATGAGAAAAAAAAATCAATTACTCAGCCCCAAACACACCGCGTCCAAACGAATTTTCGCCCGTACGCAGTGCACTCGGGCCGCATTTGGCTCGCGTAATCGAATTTTCGCACACGGCAGTGAATTACGCGCGGCCCCAACGTAAATTGCCGTAATTCAATCACTTCCCCCATTCTTTTCAAACTATTATTGCTAATTAACAAAACCGCCAATTAGCAGTTCGGAGCGATTCGATTTTTGTATAAAATTTTATGAAATTAAGCAAAGATTTGAAAATATTTACCAAAACAGTGGAGCAATCAATGTTTTATTTTCGTACAAGTATTTTAATGTTCATACAATAAAAATTATAAAATAAACAATAATAAAAATAATAACAATCACTGACGATCCGTCATAATTATAATAGAAATAATTTACTGGAATGTATTTGATATTAAACAACATTCTCGGAAAAATAATCAATTAAATTTTAGCATACACATATTTGTACAACTGAATCAAATATTATTCCTACAATGTGTAGGAATTATTCAAATTCAACAAATTCTTGTCATTGCAATTCCTTCTTTCCAATAATATGTACGCACTCGAAATGCAATAAATTGAAAGCATTCAAAAAGCATTCCATAAGATTTTTCATAAAGAGACATCTCCTGAACGAAATGTTTAGTTATGATTTCATCTCGATAATAATTTAAAGTGGATATAATTACTTCGTCCTGACCTTACACACAAAACACGTTACTTACATAACAATTGCAAATGCAAAATCCGCAATGTCAATAGCATTAACTTTCAAGCTCCGCAAATTTTTTCGCGCTCCAGTGCGCGCACATATCACTTGGCTGTTTACGAAGGACCTGAGTGTGAGGATAAATTCACGCGGGGATGCGAGACGCCTCGCAATCACGCGTATTAAAACGTGCCAAAAGGCAATTGCGATTCCCGGCGGCTAGCGCGACCTTGAATCCCATCACTCGGGCCACCGCCGAGTGTGTAGAAGCAGGCAGCAACAGCAGAGAGAGAGAGAGAGACGTGATATCACAGCCCGGGAATATCCATAGCGCAATCGAACGTTAGAGGCGTGACTCTCTAGCCCACCCACACACCACGATGTGTATGTATACGTATATTTGTATTAGACGATTTCTCTCTTCAGCCTTGCGCGAGAGCTGCTTTTATCGTTCCTCTCTTACATTTCCTCGCTTTATTAAGCGAGGCTCGCGTGACTTTTTTCACGCACCAGCGAATCGGATTGCCATCTTGCTCTCCTTTCTTTTTTTTTTTTTTTTTTTTAATATCAGTGTATGCTTTTCAGTGCCGAAGAGTATATATACACAGCGCATTGCGCAGTTGTACATTTTCTATGTATTAAAGTGAGAAAGGAGGAAGTTCGCCGGGCGTTCCGCTACTTTCTTTTGCGTCGCATTACATATATATACGGCTTTGTTTTTACGAAAGTGAATTGGATATGAATGCGAAAATATTTTTGCCTCGGAGGTGCGTTCGATTCCTTTCCAATTTTCGCTCTTATCTTTGTAACTGCGTATTTTTCTGAACGTAAGAGTCGCTCATGTGGTCGTCGGTGATGCGTTTTCTTGCGGCAAGCGTTGAATTTTCATCAGACGATATACGTGCATGCGGCTGATGTGCGAGCGTTTTGCGAGGCTTTTGAGGAAAATAACCTTTATTTATTGCATTGCGGTCGGAATATTACTGTAGAAAATTTGTTGTTTTCGAAACCTAGAACTGCATTGTCATATAGCCAGATAAAAATAACTATTCCAACTTTCCGAAAAATAATTACAAATATATTTTGTTTAAAGTGAAATTGATAATTTTTTTAATATATGTTTTAGGATAATATAATTATCAATTAATTAATTAATTTTAAATACAATTTTAATCATTATGCAATATTGTATAATATTGTTATATTAAAGGGAATTTTGTTGAGTATAAAATTTTATGAAATCACAAGAGATGTGCACAACCTCTTTTATATAAAAACCTATTAATTTTCTTTTGATTGGAAACTCTATTCATACAATTTTTAATTTTTGATTGCAGTTTTATACTTGAAGTTAGTTTTTTCTTGTCAGCATATTTCAAATGCATTAATTAAGCTTTGAAGTATTCCATAATTAATTTTTTAGAAAAGGATGGAGTACTAAAACTTAATCTATGGACTTTTGAACTTTATGGTAGTACTAATGAATGGCAAATAAAAATAAACTAGTTATAATATAATTATAATATGTATATATATATATATATATTTACCAGACCTGTGCACAGACATATTTATTATATCTACAGGAAGTATTTTCGTATCTAATAAATTATGTACATGTAGACTACAATTACTTGTATTTGTACTCTGGTTGAATAAATAAATAAAATAAATAAATAATATTATCAAGTAATGTAATATGTTCAAATTGTTTCTTCAAAAACAAGGTAATTCACTTAAAAAAGAATTCTTTAAAGATTCTTGAACGATATTCGGTTCTATTATGAAAAGTCTTTAAATATATCAGCGAACAAATTTGCAAACTTTAGGACGATAAGTAAACGTGAGATAAGACCGAGCAATATATTCACCACAAGAAATATTGGGCCATTGATCGAAAAATATGTTATCTTCGGAGACAGAAGCATTGGCTACACAGAGGAAAATTTGTGGCCATCAAAAAAACATGTTATTAGAAACATGTACAAAACCCGCTATTTTCAAAAAAGGTATGTGAGCGAGTGAAATAATGTAATTGTCAGATTTTATCTGATTTTCTTCGGGCGAGGCTCAAAATAGTTCTTTTTTCTTTGAGATATTTAGAAAATAATAATGTATGATGTCCACGTCGTTTTGTCAGTTTTTAACACCTCAAAACAACATTTTATAGTGAAAAAATGTTTTGTGTTAAGTAGTTAAGACCCCAGTTTAAGTATTTTTGACGATGTATGTATCGATAGACTTGTGTACGTAATCAGATTCCACAGTTATCAACGAGATGAAATGAATTGATCGAGTTGAAATTGGCAGGATCTCTTGTCATTTTATATTAAAAAAAAAACTTATGGAAATAAATCCATAGTGGAATGTAGAAATCGGAGCTTATTTAACCTTAAGAGGGCCGGGATTGGGGATTTCAGAAAGTCCATGAAAATTTCTCAAATTTGTATTTTATATCATGTATTAACTATGTCTATACTTCTTAATATGGCTCGAGCCGATATATCGGCTTGCTGGCCCGGAAGGGTAAAGAGAAAATTTCGGATATCCACTTTTGTAAATAAGAGTTTTAAAGAATGCTAAACATGACAGGCATGTCCAATTTCGAAAATTTGTCTATCTTGCACTTTTTGTATACAGAAAAAGCGGTAGAATGTTCAGTTTTCGTAACTCTTCTATATTATTACCCAAAATTAACGATGTGAACAATGTAGTTCTCCTTAAAATGGTTCCATATACAAATCTGGTTTGTCGAAATAATAATTTTTTAGGTTGATTATTATTTTATAAAAAAAATCGTTTTTCTGCATGGTACGCTAATAGGAGTAAAATGCGTTTATTCACTCTCAAATTCTTTGAAATGGTAGAGTTTGCTTTCATAAATTTCAGAAATATTTCAAGTTAAATTGAAATTTTTGTTTTACTCATTACTTTTAGAGAATGGTTTTATTTCTAAAATTGAAATTTACAAGGGATATGGTATATTTCAAATAAAAAATTAGAATATTTTACATATTTTAATGTGCCATGGAAAAATCTTTTTATTTCAATTAACCTATTTATTTAAACTAGAAAAAAA
>JAPYZO010013494.1:0-11578 GCA_030522905.1 Torymus flavipes
TCCCTTCTTCTCTCTCTCTCTCTCTCTCTCTCTCTCTCTCTCTCTCTCTCTCTCTCTCTCTCTCTATCTCTCTATCTTTCGATTCGCTTCAACTTTTTTATTTCACGACCCGCCACACAACGACTCTACAAAACCAAAACCAAAAAATAAGAAAAAAAAACCCATATAGTATGAGTGGTTGGTGAATGTGTGACCACGGGCCCGTGTGCCGTATCTGCTTGTGTGTTTCAGAGAACCTGCCCCCGTCGTCCGCGTCGTACGATCTCTCGGGCACGGACTCGGCCCTGTACCCGTACGAACCCCACGAGGACACGGGCTACCAGGAGCTCTGGTTACCCCCGACAAGCCTGTACCCGTACTTCCTCTACCCACCGGGCGGCACCTCCGGTCCCCGGCTATCCTCGGCCTACTACGAGCTCGACCTCGATCTCGCCGCGAGTCTCGAGGAACAGCAGCAGCAGTACCAGCAGCAGCGCAATAATAATGCCGAGCTGACGGCCGCAGCGGCTTCGGCGGCCGGTGGTAGGCCCAAGATATATCTCTACCCTGACGCGCTGCCCCCGGAGCTGCTCGACTCCGCCGCCGCGATACGTGTCTTCGAGAACGACCGCTGGCAGACCCAGTGGATGCACGTACGCCTAGCCCCCCCGCCTATCACCTCCCATATCACTCCTCCCACGCATGACCGTGACTCCCAGAGCACAAAAACCACCACCACCGCCACCTCTAGCGTTATCACCGAGCACAAAAGCCAGCATGGCGAGGACGGTCGTCTGCACCATCGGCACCGCCACCGCCATCACCAGCCCAATCTCCAGCACCACCTCGATCGGGACCTAGCACCACCGCCACCTGCACTTGCACTACCCCGTACCACGACGACGACGATGATGATTGTGCGCCGTAAGTTCGCGCCGAGGCCGACGTACGAGCACGGCGCGGCCTACGAGCGCCCGGACGAGGAGTTTGAGGGCCTCGACGAGTTCCGGGGGGCCGGCGGCGACGCCGGACAGGGCCGCCTGCCCATCGACCGGCTCGCCGACCTCCGCGAAGCCTTCGCCGGCTTCGTCGACTCAGGTTCGTAGCCGGAGCCGCAGCGGGTTCAGAATCGAGTCGGCTCGAGTTAATTGCCTACGTTAATACCCGATTTGAGCGTGGCTACGTAGCCGAAAGCTCGTAGGGTTACTTTTTTTCTTTACTTTTTTATCCTAGTGAGAAGCGGTTGTCCACGCTCATCGGGACCGGCGATGAGTTGACTTCTTTTCGGTTGGGAGGTCCGTGTCAAAAGTACGTGGGCAGAGAGTCTGGCGAAGAATGTGGGATTTTTATTCCTTAATAAACTTCAAGTACGAAAAGGCAGACTCTCCCAACACCTTCTCTTCACACGCGAACCACCAACCATAATTTTCATTTCAAACTGCACAATTATGATTTCCTTATCCAACAATGCGCCAAAATCGCTATAAACAACTCACAGCGCCATAGAGAGTAGCGTTATCTCGCTCATTAAGAAAGAACCTTTACGAGCCAGTGTTCGACGTTCGCAGGAGATAGACAGGTGAAACCTCCCGAGCGAGAGCGCGTACACGCGTCGGGGACCGAAAGAATCGGCGATATCGCAAGTCGCAGCAGTATACGTACACGTATGTATGTATGTACGAATCGCAGCGTGTACGTATGTGTATACCGGGTGCGCGCGGCCAGCGGCGCGCTGATAATGAAATGTAGGTTGAAGCGACCGATCCCAATGGCGCGCCGCCGCTGCGCGCGCGCTTTCACTGGGATACACTACACTACTATTGCGTCAGCTGCGGTCGGCCGTCCCCGTCTCCCCTACCTCACCTATCGATTGCAATTCGCGTGATGGAAGAGAGCCTTAAACACACCTCTCCTTCTGTCTGTCATTCTTTGTAAAAGAGGGGACGGCACATGGCCGCAGCTGATAATACACAATGAGAATGATGATGATAATTTTTTGGACGTTATATTGTATGGTATGGCAAGGTGTTGAGCCTGTACATAATATACTCACATTCGGTTTGTCGTGGACAATGCGCCGCGATCGCCGCTGCTGCTTTCAGTTAACGTGATATCGAACGCGGACAATACGACGACCCACGAGCTGATCGAGTCCCAGCTGGAGAATCCCCTGATCGACCCCGAGCACCAGGATCTGCACGCGCTCAAGCAGCTGCCCATACCCAACGTCCATCATCATCGGGTGCATCACAAGCAGAAGAACCAGTCGCACGAGGATCATGAAGGTAGGTGTCGTAGGATGTGGGCGCTGCTGGGGGTTTAAATTGCTGCAGGTAGGAAGGCTGAGGATTTAAGTAGGGATGGTTGATATGAGAGCAGATAAAAGGATGGTTACCAATTGGGTTTGCAAAAGTAAAAAGAATCATTGACGTTAGGAAGAATTATTGTTAATGTAGTCCTATATGAGAAAGCAAAGTTACTCAACAATGTGAACGTGCTCAACAATCAATTGCTACCAGTAAAACCAATTACCTTTGTCCATACACGAAGAACTTCACAAAATTATTTTGAATAACGTTATGTGAATCTATTTTCTTGCAAAACGCACACACATATAAATCATGACTACCAGATTATTCTGGCCCGCCTAATCCACGAACCCAATGAAACTTGAGCACGCACCATCCCAAAACAGCTTTGAAACTTCCATCATCCGATCAGGCCACCAGTGCGGTGGCAAAATTGAAAATTATTCAACACTTCGCGAAGGGAAAAACGCGACGCAGTACACACACACACACACACACATCGCGCGAAAAACAGCCGGGCGCGAAATCGGATTCAAAGTTTGCGTCATATATACCGAGCGCCCTCTCGTGGAGGAAGGAACAGTCTCTCGGATTTGCGAATTAAAGTTTGAAATCCGGTATGCCGGGAAATAATATGCGGATACGAGAGAGAGCGAGAGCAGCTGCGGACGGTCCGCAGGAAATGAGACGCTTGCGCGGGCGCGCGGGAGTCGAAATTAAATTAAACTTTCGCCCTCTCTCTCTCTCTCTCTCTCTGGTAGAGCTGCCGCGATTAATCTCCCTAAAGCGCAGACGATTTCGACGCGACGAATATCGCGCGACGGAGTTGCCGTGTATGATACTCGCGCGCGCACGAGCTATCAATTTGAAATATTCAAAGCGCGAATGAGAATTCGGGGATGAAATGTTGGGTAGGGAAGGGTGGGGAGCGATGAAGACGAGAGGCTGCTTTGCGCTGATTCGCTTGACTTTCGGATGAACCGTAATTGAGATCGTTGTATTCTGAGTTGGGGACTCGAAGTGCCGGAGTGTATTGAGCGATCGTAGTTGTTAAAGTTTACGTTGAATTCGATTTCGGATGCTTTCGTTGAATGTGACCTTTCGAAGTTTACAGTAGGGAATGAAAGTTTATCTGATCGCTAGAAGGCTATTTATTTACGATAGTATCGGTTTGTCGCGCAGAATATATTTACAGAATATTCGTCAGAGTTACAGTAACAATGAAACAACCTTTACTTTTCTGGCGCGCAATTTTTTATGTTGATGCTTTTACGAGTTGAAATGGATTCCACGTTAACAATACCGAAAATTATTTCAATGGTAGAAACATGATAAATAAACCCATATTACGCAGTTTTGCCACAAGTTCAATATAACGTATTGTATTACCTTTTGTATTCAATGTTCTGCCAATTAACAGTTATAAACACATTTTTTAATAAAAACTATAATCGATTGTTCGAATGTATTTACATGAAATTTTTATGGAAATTCTCCTATTACGCATTTTTATTCACGATTTTAATATGCTCTGATTAATAACAGGCAATGGATAGTTGCAATCGACTCTGGTTTCAGAAATTCCGCTAAAAATAATTCATTTCCGTCGCTGTACATCCAAAGTTCAGCGTCCTAACGTCCAAAATAATGAATCTCCATTCGGACTCTCCGCGCAGCAATACCGAACCTCCTCTCCATCCTCGCAAGCAGTCGTCCAACTGAAAAAGTCGATAACACCTTTGGGCGAAATTGGTACAGACTCTCTCTCCCCTCGACACAGCGTGATACCGAACCCCTGAAAAATTCATGAAAAAGCCAGAGAGCGCGAGCGAGCAAATCTCTTTCACTCCGTGCGACTCGTCAAAAAGAATGACCGCGGCCGACTAATTGTCACCAGGTCAATTTCGATTAGCCCCTAGATCGGCGCTGGTGCTTTAAATAATTCAGCGATCTCGCGCGCGCCAGAAACTTTAGCACCGAATCGAAAATAAAAAAACGCGAGAGAGGATGAATAGGCAGATAGAGAGAGAGAGAGAGAGAGGGAACAGAAGAGTTCCATTCTCCAAAATCAATCACTCGAGGCATCGGCGGGTAATCGGCGGATTAAAGGATAACCGAGGATAATTACTCGCGCCCGATTCGGATGCAATCAATTCGCACTCTCTCCCTCTCTCTCGCTTCGCCGACGTATATAGCTCTGCTACTCTCCGCCCCTCTACAGACCGCATTGTAGATCTACTCTCTGTTTCTCTTTACATATCCGCGAACATGCACGCCTATATACGCATCACGCGTGTTTAACCGTCTTTCCGCCCCCTCCGCGTGTTTACGAGCGTATAATGCCGTTCCCATCGGACAAACTCTATGCATACCCGGGAAGAATGGGACAGGGGTCAGTGACCCCCTGCCCATTTAAAATTTACAACACGCGAGTCGAGTTTAAATTTTCTTTTACCGATACTCCGTTGACCTGCTGCTACTTCTTTTCTCGGCGGCCAATAAGCTCCTTCTCGCTTTCTCCCTTTATCCGGTGCTTTTAGCCCTTCGCTGAGCTTTTTGTATCGTCCTTTTGCCGGCTGCTACCGCCGCCGCCACCTCTCCGCTCCTAATTATTTCCTTTATCTCTCCCGGCCGCTTTTATTCGCGCGTGCGTCCGACTACGCTTTCATTTACTCCCTTATCGCCTCGCATTATCGTTTTTCTAATTCCATTGTCTCCTCTATTTGCCTCGGCTCTCGCCTATTTTTCCCGGCGATTTAAATCACTGCGCGCGCGCGTGCGCTCGTCGCGTCTCGCCCTCGTATACAGCCAGCAGAGCGCCACCAAAATTTACATTTCGGCGCCGGGCGCGCCACTTATTGTCGGCGAATGCATTCCGTTTCCTTTTGCGTGCAGCCGCGCTGCTCTGTGTATGCGCGTGAGGGAAGAGACACGTGCCAAGTAATGAATCATATTTGGCTAGTCGGAAATTTTTTTTTCTTTTTATTTCTTGAAAATAATAAAAGAAAAAATTAATTTTGCTTTAAGAAAAATGAAATATTTATTGTAATACATTTCTTTGTCGGATTATAGATATGTATTGTGAATGCTTTAAAAAGGGGAAAAAGAAAAAATCTAATTTGTGTAATGTCATTGTTAATCATAGCGTGTATAAACTACGTTTTTTTATGGGCTAGATAACAACGTAGCATCTTGTCGAAATTACTTTTCAGAATTCGTTAAACAAAATAAATGACATATACTAAGAAACAATTACATCGTTAAAGCAAAGAATACCGTAATCAACGATCGTTCTAACATAATTATCTTCCAACACCCAAGTATTTGCCCTGCTGATTGCGCACAAACGCCCGAACCGTCTCCGTCGGATAATTTAACGAGCCCAGCCTAGCGTAAAATAAACGAAAAATTAAATAAAACTATACCCAAATTATATATCTCTCTCAGCTTACTTAAATCGAATGAAAACAATTTCTCCCCTTTCTCTCACCTTGATATCACTTAATGAAAGATTAAAGATATTCGGGGTGCCACTGATTGCATAAATACAGCGCTACGGACAAAAAAAAGCTTAATAATGAAAAAGTCGAGGAAATAATAGAGGAGCCGAGATAGCACTAGCGCTGGCTCGCTCGAGCGAGAGAGAAACGATAATCTCGAGAGAAAGAATAAACGTCTTGAAATCCCCGGGCCGTATAGAACGGCCAAAAGAACGAGCGGATTCTCTCTCTACTGCGCGCTCGCTCTCTCTCTCGGACCGGGAGAGGTGAAAAACGAGGGGCGCGGGGACAGCTAATATTTCCATTATCCTCAAGGGGGAGAGAGAAGGAGAGAGAGAACGGGTTGCAGCGAGCGAGCGAGTGGAATCGGCGCTCGTTATCGGTCGCCGTGAGAGAGCAGCCGTTCTACCGTTAATGCACGCGAATATCTGTAAGTCGGTTATATTCTGGGGTTCTAGGAAAGGGGGGGGGGGGCAAACGTATGGCGCGCGTTCTGCCTCCTTGAGTTAGATTTTACCCTTTCCCCGAGGGCTATACCAGTGTTTTTAAATGGTTCTCAGAATTCAGGGATATATAATGTAATTTTAAATTCTTTTAATAATGGAAGGATTCGAAGAGGAGGTTTTATTGAGAATGTGAGCGAGTAAGGTGTAAGTGAAGCTTGTCAAAATGTCAGATGTAAGAAAAGTAATTAATCCGGAGTAGTGAGAATTCTGATTAAATGAATGATTGAACAAATTCAATGTTCCATCCGGTATAATATAATAATAGATAAATTTATTTCTAGTAAGTGAAGAAAAAGGATAGAATTCGTATTCATAAAACAGGATTACAATTCGTACGTACAATGTAACAAAATAAAGTAATATTAAATAGAGTAACGGTACGTCTTAAAAATCAGAGTATCAATTCCAAAAATAGACGAAAATTCTTCTTCATTCTCAGAATTGTCCAAGTGGATGATTGACATTTTCTACCTCATATTATACATGCATACTATTCCTATTGCTACGAAAATAGTATTGTCAATTTTATTCTATAATTCATATAAACGTCAGAGTTAAATAGACTTGTAGTTACTTTTAAATGTTACAATTCAATAATCACATAATTTCTTATCCATCCGATAAGTTAAAATTATCACGCGATCGAATGCCCGGTCGAAATACACACATTCTATATATCGGCCAGGTCGGTGAAAAAAAAAGGAATTATCCAGGCGGCGCGAAAAGCTCTACAAGCAGGATATAGGAATGATAAGAGCTGAAAGGATAAATAAAAGCCGGGCGAAAAATAAATGGAAAGCCAGGAATGGAAATGGAGCACGCGTTCTATTGCATTTTAAAATCTGCCGCTGTAACGTCACGCGCACCTCTACGTATATATACATACGTATACTAGGCCAGCCGCCGAAAGTCTCATTAATATTCAAAATACCGCGCATGCACTGCGGATTATTTAAATGTTTAGCCGTAATTGTTTATCGCCCGTTCGTTAACACCCGATTCGCGGGTTATATTCCTAGATTTCGCTCTAATTCCCATGGTAGAGGCGAAAAATCGCGGGATATGACAGTGTCACGCGCGCGCTCGCGCCTTGATATTGGCGGTGTTAAATGATGAGCCGCCCCGCGCTCGAGAGTTTTCAATTATAAGCGAACGCGCGCGAGCTGAATTATACATTTAAAGCCTCACACGAGCGCGTGTGAGAACGCTTTTTATTATTGATGGGCAAATTGTTTATTGATAAAATTACTTCTCTGTCGGCTGCCTGGCTGGGTTTATATAGTATGCGAAAATTAATTTTCTACAGAACAATGTTGACGTTATTAATTTCGCGAGGAATGGCGTTGTTGTTGTCGCTTCAGCTGTTGTTGCAAAATTTAAAGTAAATTAATAATTCATGCGGGTGGAAAAATTAGGTGATTGGTGTAGTGTCGTTGACAATCGTAAAGAGAATTTCACTGAAAAGAGTTAAATTAACTAATATCTTTGTTGGAATGTTTGAGTAAATGTAGTATACAAAGGATTTAAATAGTTGAATTAATGAGCTTCAAATATATAATAGGGGTTTTCGAGACTTAAATTACTCTTAGAAAAAAATAAAGCCTCAATCTTTCTGATGAAAAATTTCGAAATGGCCCATATCTGTTTCTCCATCACCATAGATTTAGAAAAATCTGCTAACCACAGCTCGAGCATTTCGACATCATACCGCAATGACGATCCCTTACCCATACCAGCTAAATTCAACCTACCCCAAACCCTTCACTCTTGTCTCTTAAAACCAAATTCACCCTCACCAAAAGTAAAGGAAACTAAACTCCTAAGAAACTCCTCTCGACCATCTTAATCCCCTCGCCGGGGCTTTATTAGGTCGAAATAAAAGGCCTCCATCGCCGTTGTCGTCCCCCGCGGGACGGACCATTAGGTAGCCTGCGCTGCACCCCGACGACGTCACTCTCTCTCTCTCTCTCTCTCTCTCTCTCGGCAACTTTCCTCATTCGTCGACGGAGGGACACGCGTGATGAGATTTCGGGTGACGGCAGAGGAGTTCTTTAGATTAATACGAGATTGCGTGCGGGAACGGGACAAAGGTCGTTGGAGGTCGATGATGATTGCGGCCGTGTTTACATGACGATCTCGGGAAGGGGGGTTATGGCTTGGCTTGATGTGATTGTCGATAAGGGAAGGGGATCGACGTGGCTTATTGTTTGATGATTAGTTGGTCGGCAGGCGCGATATGCCGGCTCGGTGGTGATTGACGGTTAAGGCGTTAGGCGATGGTGTTTGATGAACTGTTGCGTTATGATGAATGACGATAGTTTGAAGCGAATGTCGGTGAAACGTGTAAGTGTTTCGATTTCCGCGAAATTCTACGAAAGAAGATTAACTTCTAATAAGTAATGTACTTGTTAGATATAGCTCCGTACACGGTTGCATCATTATTAGAGCCCCAGACCATTAATACGTACCCCCTCCAATGAAATTACACTATTATATGACTATTGATACATTCGAACAAAAGCGACTCAAATTCAGCAGCGCGGCACCATCAATTCCGGCGCGCATAACTCACGCACTCTGACACCATAATTAGTCTTCGGCTCTGTGTAGAGGTGGCGTATACGCGCTCGCGCGAGTCTCAATTTAATTGAGAAATTCACTCTGCGTGCAAGTCATTTAACATCAAACACGCGCCGCGCGTTAATTCATTTCACCTGCATGTACATCCACACGCACGTATATGTATATATATACGTATTCGCACCGTCTTTCGTCGAAATTCATTGAACGGCCGATATCACCTGTACGACTGTTGCTTTATCGTCGTGAATTAGGAGAATCGCGCGGATGAATGAATATAGGTGGGGGGAGAGCAGAGCAAAAAAAAAAGAAATACGGCGCGAACGATTAATCTCGCGAGCTTTGACGCGATCATCGATTACCCCGTGCAACGAGTCACCGCGGAGCTGTTCTCCTTCCGAGCTAATAAATCCGTCGCTGTGGTGGTGGTGGTGGGAAGGGAAAAAACACAGGCCGCAGGTAATGAATATAATTCTCGAGCGTCGTAAAAACGCTCTCTGGGTATCAAAAAATCGCGAAACCCATAGCCCGCGTGCGGAGAGCGAGAGAAAGACTAATGGATCGGAGAGGGGGAGAATGCAGCAGTCGATGCTCGTTCGTCTTAATAAAATGCGTCGAATTTCGCGCCCCGGTCATTCTATCGGCAGCGGCGCCGAATTGGATGTATAGGGTACAGCGAGAAATGGAGGAGTTCTACTCGTTGAGAGGGTGAGAGGAAGCTTGAAGAGGATGGGAAAAGAGAGAAAGCTCGTTTTTCGCTTGGAAGAATCCGCATCGGCCGGCGGTAGGGTTCGATTTGTGTGCTGTATAAGGCGGTGCGTGAACGTGAGCTTAGGGTTCTACGTTAGAGTGAATGGAGGTATATATGGTAAACAATGGGAATAAGATCTCGATATTTTTGATGGTTTTTCTAATTTTAGAAAGTTTTTATAGGTCACATGGTTTTAAGGATAAAAGCAGTATACTGTAATAATTATTTTCAAACTCGTTTGACTGATTGCCAGATGAATAAATCATCGTACATCGAAATGTACTCTAAAGTAAAAAATAATTAGAAAGAAGGAGGTATAAGTATTTTCTCAATGATTCAATTGATTAACGTTATATTGCTGTGCACTTTATATGCCAAATTTAATTATTTACTCTTTGATGCGAATAATTAATGTCTTAACAATTATACCAAATACGATTCCTGGCAATATTTGTTGCCTTTAATTAAATTCCTCCAGAAATAAATAAAAAAAGTCTTTAAAACAAAGTATAAGCTTCATTTGCTCAAAGATCAAAACTGCCTCGCAATACCAAGCAACTAATTTCTCTCTTAGGCATAAAAACATAAAGTCATTTCATCGGTTACCCACCTACATGACCCTTAAGAAGCAAAAAAAAAATATCCCTCCGAATCTCGGGCACGTTTTTTTACAGATAGCTCACAATCGCCGAGCCTCTCGTTCGTCACGCTGACGGATCGCCGTCGAAGCGCGATGACTTTCTTCGATCGACCCCCCCCGTAATTAATTGGCCCAGTCTCTCCGGACTCGCTTTTTCTCTGCCCGCCTCTCCCCCTCGTTTTAATAAGTAGGCGGCGTGTCGTGATCGATGCTCTCCCGGTCGGTCGGTCGGTCGGCGAAGGACTGCGAGATTCCTCGTGTCTGGAACGATTGCAATTCATCAAGATGAGGCGAGCGAAAAGGAGGAGAATCGCTGCGGGTTTTATAGGTGGAAGAAGAATGGCTGCGGCACTGCGTGTGTAACGATAGGTGTGGTGGTAACGGGCTATAAACATAACTGGGGGTATGGATGAATGAAGCGGTGAGAAGAGTTGTTGCGGATGATTTTTTTTCGTTGGAAATGGTTTTACGCGGTTGGAAATGATGAAGTTGGGAGAAAGAAAGGTGCTTGGGACATTGAAAATTTGTTATGTATTGAGGTTAGAGGAGACTTTGCGACTGATATTCTCTACAGAAAAAATTAAACTAAGGAAATGAAAGGAGAATTTTTACTAAACATAGATTAGCCTGACCATATTTACCTTATTCTACTGCTAACTTTTTCAGGTCAATGAATTATTTAATCATGGATTAGAACATACCTTGTACTAATGTACTAACAATGAATTAGAAGAATTTATATAATAGCCATCCTTCTTCAAATTACAAAAAAAATAAATAAATCATTCACGCCTCGCATCAACTATCCACCAACTCAACCAATACATTTTTCACCCCGAAATAAAGTCAGATCCCATTACGCGTCCACTCGGTAAAAATCAAAACCTCAGCCACCCTAATCCTCGCCGATACATAGACCTCGCAGCAGCAGCAAAAAAGCACACACAACCCTTCCATGATTTATATACGCGGCGCTCGAACGCGCTACCTCTCTTTTTTCCCCTCTGTTTCCACAGTGTCGCCGTCAGCGCAGCCAGAGAACGAGCGGATCGCCATGCAGCAGCCGCCCAAGGTGGTGCTCACCAGCACGTGTCATCACGCTTACTCCGCCTGCAAGTGAGTATACACCTGTGTGTATGTTGGACACCCGCCGTGTCGATAGAGGAGGAAAGTGCCTGATACAAGGATGCTTGAAGGATTGATGATTTGCTTGTTTTGAAATCCCGTCTCGCTTTGTAGTGGCGGAGGATTTTTCTTTCTATAGACCGGAGAAATCGTCGTGCTCCTGTATCAGGTGGTTTCTTTGACCCCCC
>JAPYZO010013502.1:0-11190 GCA_030522905.1 Torymus flavipes
AGCGCAAAAACCGCACAAAAGCAGACCCGGCTGGTGCTGCGCGCAAATTCGGGATCGATCGTCGCGTTATTACGCGCGCGTGCCTCAATGCGGCGGAATCGGAGACACCACCGTCGCCACGGCGATAACGAGTTATCGGTATCATTATCGCGCGGGCGGCGCGAGCGACGCGTGCGTAATGATAGCCTCATTATCTCGCGCGCAGCTGCGGAATCCATAAGAGCGTGGTGTACAGGTATGGGTGTCTGTGTGCTATATATATGTGTGTACGCATGTATGTATAATACCTGAGCTCGTTATCGGACTCCTTAATCGCGATACCGCGCGAGTTATAGTGATATTCGAGATACCAGCGATGAAGTGGCGCCGAGTGTACCGTAGGATGATGATGATGATGATGATGATTCGATGATGGTTGGAGGATGCTGTCATTGAAAAGATACGCTTCGTTATGTGCGAGGCGAGGCAGGCGATATGGGATGGATGGAGGAAACATATATAATAGGTATCAAAAGCAATGCGCGATGCGGGGAATAGGATATATATTATACGTATACGACGAGAGGACAGATTATTTATTACTTGATGAGGATTCCGAAGCGCATCATTAGTCTTGCGCGCCGATTGTAATTATGAGGATATGATGTTTCCTATATTACGAAATGCGACGTTTTTTTTTCTTTTCAGGTGCGCCGTTATTTTGCCTTTTCTAATGGCATTTCGATATATCGAATGGTAATGCATAAACTAATATTTCAAAAGCCTTCGGCAGACGATATTAGCCAAAATATTAAAGCATTATAATTTTAATAATAAAACGAAGTGTGGCTAAAAGAAGCGCGTAAATAAGTTCGTTTATTATTATTGATTCGCGATAAGCAATTCCCGGAACAACTCCCGTCGTAGCGGGAGAAAGAGAACATAGTCTCCCATAATGACAATTCGATATACCCGATCTCCCAATTCTTTAAATAAGTTGACCACTAAGACTAAATATAAAGCCGTAGAATCTCTGTATTAATATAAAAAGTTTTGTAAAAATAAATTCACTAAAGAGCATAAAACTTATATGACATTTTTAAATACTTTGAATTATGAGACGTTGAAGTAGACAAGAGAATTACTGCGATAAGCAATTTATCTACTCGATTGATCAATAAATTATCTTTATATAAAAGCACATTTCGTTGTTATGCTAGAGTATTTGCCTGTGCACTTCTGTAACCAATTATTATACTCTACGTGACAGACGTTTCTTTTTTATCGACATTTATGTAGCTATTGCGGCAATTTATATTAGATTGAATATGTTACAAACGACATAACGCAATTCATCAATTATGCGAAAATATATGAATAGAGTGTAGAATCGAATAAAAAAACCGCTGCTAATTCATTGGCACGAAGCTTCCTCAAACTAATTTATCAATTCCTTTTTTTAAATGTGTTTATGTTATTTCTTATATCATAATCAGTATTCGTAAATTAATTGTACGATTATTTACTTTTTTTAAATAAATAAGCAACTTAATACAGAATTAGTATTTTACAACGGTCTGCATTTTTAAAAAACCTTTTTTTTCTAAAAGATAATATCTTTACATTTTAACTAAATGTACTCTTCAATGAGTTCAATAAGTGGTTAAAATTTCAAGTCAATAAATCAAGTATACTCTAAGAAAGCGCGATTCAAAAATTCTTTTTTTCAATTTGTAACCCGAGATATCTTTGGTTGTAACGGACAGATTTTTTGAGCAACGAACTCGATCTGGCATTATATAAATGCTACATCTTGTGCAAAAATTCATGACGATCGTATAGTTTTTACTCTTGTTATCGTGCGACAACGAAAACGCAAGTTTATTCTAAAACAAGGTATTTAAATTATCTACATTGTCCTTTTTTAATATTAAAATTATCTTCACTCTGTAATTTGTTATTAAAGAAAATGTTTTTCTTACCTACTGAAGGTACACTGGAGACGCTCGCTTTCAAGAAAGTGGGGGCGATTTTTGATCTACACGCTTCGACCTCCAAATTTCTTAACCGCGTTAGTATAAATTCTCGCACCACATCCTCATTTTCGATTGTAGCGTCGTCCTCGGCATACGCCGCTATCTTTCGTAGGATCTCTGTAGGTAACATAATATCGCCCAACATATCGACTATGCAATCTTCGACGCTTATGAGGGAATTCGCGCACCGTTTAGCCTTTTCTATCTTCGTGGCAAGGTCGACGGCGTATATCCCAAATAATTCCAAGTATGCGCTTGTCTCGAACGCCGCGACGATCTTTTTATTCCTAGCTAATAATACGAGATTTTCTTCATTCATGGAAAATATGTCAAAGAACGACACGTACTGTCCTCTACGTCGATCTTCTCACTTTGTATGCGCTTGATCTCTTCACGACACTTCTGGTCAAGTTTCGAGTACTTCGTGTACATCGGCTCCAAATTTAACTAATAAAGTCGCCACGTCCTCGAATCCCTCCTCGCAGACCTTGTGCAACGGCGTATTCCTCCGAGTCTTGGTCTTAGTATTCATATTGATTTTATGGCTGACCAAAATCTTGATCATCTCTAAATTGTTGACTAATGCCGCCATGTACAGTGCACCCCAACCGAATAAGTCTACCGCGTCAATAGATGCTCATCTTTCAATGAGCTTTTCTGCTGAATGGTAAAAGCCGTCTCTCGCTGCCAGAAGGAACGGCGTAAATTCGAAACGCAGTTTTAATGCAGTGCCTGTAAATTATAGTACGAATGGCAGCGTGAACGTGATTATGAATATGTGTGCATATTCTTATATTTTGCATCTTACGTGATGTACTTACTGATAAATAATATTAATTTCAATTAATTTCTCTGCAAACTTATTGTTCAGAATATTTTAAGCAATAATCTGACTGCGATACTATATAATAATGTTACTATTTTTAATTTTATTTATTATTTAATTAAAAATGTTATGATCCACCATGCAGAGAAAGTAAATTGTAATAATTTATATATTTGTAGACCTATAATTTTTTTTATATAAAGGTTATTCTATTGTAAAATATTATTTTAATGTTTGTTGTATTAACATTTCAATTTAAACTTTCACACAATTTTTATTCAAAATATATTATAACGTATTTTGTGAGTAAATTAAAATTTTTTTATAAGTTCAAATTAATATCATTCAAAATTTATCTCGAATTTTGGTAGTTCTAATTTATTACAAAATTCTTAAATTATTAAAAATAATTAATATCTTAAGTTTTAAATTAATGCCGATAAAACAGAAATCTTTGTCGATAATTTTTAATGATGGACCTTTTATTCTTAGAGCATTAATTTAACTGAAAACATGTTAAATAAATTTTATAAAATTCATCGCTTTTTACAAAATAAATTCTCCATTCATGATTATTACATAAAATGATCAATTTATATAATTAACTTTTTAATAAAAATAATTATTTTACTACCGCAGTCGTACCTAATCAATCAACATCAAGGTAATTTTCTAATAAGCAAATTATTAAATTGTAATTATAACATGCATTCACATTAACCATCTCATATAATCAATGAACAAATAAATAATTAAGTACACTCCCAGCCACGAGTAAAATCTCACAGTAAAAACACGACAAACTGGGACCGTCGCGAAAACCAGCAAAAAATCTTAACGAAAGCACAGCAGCATTCCTGCGCGCTACACGGAAATGCGGATCTCATAATTATTCCAAATTTAATTGCACAACGCTAGAGAAAAAGCTCAGCTAGCACGCGCGCTTTAATATAATTACACACTCGGGCATTACAACTCTTCGCGCGGCCCGAAAAAAATTCAACAACCGCATCTCCTCGCAAAAAAAATGCACGCTTGTGCACACCACCTCATGGCCGCGAATTATTAACGACACACCTCGGGGCGAGATATTAATTATAAGCTCCTTTAATACTGATTACAATTAGTTGTTAGCAAACGCGGGCGCGCGTGCGAATTAGCCCAGAACTTTTCCCTAATTAGGGCTACAACTAACCTTCTCCCTCGTATATAATATATACATTTCCGCACGTTTGCCTTCTCAGCGACCGTTACATAAAAAATACGAAATAAAAAAGAAAAATAGCAAAGCGGAAGCAAAAAGAAAAAAGAAAAGGAAACTAGACGAAAGAATGTAGGCCAGCAGCAGTGGGCGACACCTTCGCCACCGATCGCACGCCGACCCATCGCGTGGCGCATCATATATTAGGTACTTATGCACCGGCCGCAAGTGCACGACGCGTCAGAGCTGCATTTTTCACGTTCGACGAGATAGGCGCGTGACACGCGACATAAGACGCCGATGTCGCCGGCAATTTCGGCGAATGTAAAAAAAGAAGATGCCCCCAGAGAGATTTGAACTCTCGACCCCTGGTTTACAAGACCAGTGCTCTAACCCCTGAGCTATGGAGGCTCACGGTTCCCGCTTCGCTCGTGGCGCGCTATTTCCGTGCGCCTAGCTCCGTCTCACTCGCACTCCCGCTCGCGCGCGATGTATATGCTATCTGTAGTGCGCCTGCGCGATATAAGTAGAAGAGAGGAGACTCGGAGAGCGCGTGGACGCGTGCGGCGGGCTCGCCGAGAAACTTCTAATTGTTTTTCATACTTCATGATAATCAAGCTTGTAAGCTCATTAAAGAACTTGCCCGAGTTCGATAACATCCGCGCACAGTGCAGTAGCGGAAAGCGGGGTACCTTTACCCTCCGTGCCCGCCTGTTTATGCAATTTATTAAGCTTCGGGAGAGAGAGAGAGGAGGGGGTGGGGGAACTTTGTACATTATAATCCAGAGTGCTCTGCGTGTATACGTTTTGCGAGGATAGAGAGAGAGAGAGAGAGAGAGAGAGCTACGTTTAATGCGGTGTAGCTAGAGTTCAGGCGTTTTTGTATAGTTAATACGCAAATAATGTCGTTACGAAGTTCGATGGCATATAGGATATAGGTTGAACATTATTGTGTTTAGATGATTTATGCGGTTATAAAATTGCTTTGTATAAGGATATATCGAAAAACAATCATATTTTATCAAAGTTTTTTTGATAAGAATTATTTTGAAGGAATTCCGAAATTTTATCAAAATACTTGTACGAAAAGATATAATTCAACAAAGTTTAAATTTCAATTATAATCATTTTTATTACATTATTCTATATTATCTTACAAACAATTTTATTCAGTTGGTATTTTTTTATAGATTATTGATAGAACATTAAATCAAAATTTATTTGTTATTAAGATTCAGTTACACATTCGTGATGTAAACTATCTAAAATCATATTAAAACAAAATATAATAATCTCTATCACAAGTTGTAAAATTTATAATTTATACATCACTAAATTATTCAAAACATTACATGCTAATGAACACGTGACATAAGTACATATATATCTTATCTTCGCAAAGATTTTCGCAAACTTATTCCATTGGAAAAGTCATCGGCTGTCGTTGTCATACCTCATTCTTCATTTCCGATTAAAAAAACGTTGCAGCAGCCAACGTCACCGTCGTCGTCGTCGCGCTATGCATTTTTCAGAAATTGACGTCGTCGAGCTCGCGCGCCAACTTGAGGGTTACTTCGAGGCACTCGCTGTCAGAATGCCATTTCGCCGACGAGCCATTAGGATCAACGGGAAACGGCGTTGGCAGTTGCAGCCGATATCTGCGAGCGCGTGCCGATGTCGATCGTGAAGAGAATAAGAAAAAATATACTTATATATGTACATAGAAAGGTCGTTGGGTGCAGGGAAATTCGATGCAGCAGTCGCGGCAGCGGCGGTAATGGGAATTCCATTTATTATGGAGGGCGGAGAGAATATTTGCGTAATGATTTTAGATAGGGAGCCGATGTGGTGTGCGTGTGGGTATATATGTATAACGTATGCATCGGCCCTTCTTCTTTATCGGCGCCTCCACGCTACTATCGTTTCTATGATTTATTCGGTGGAAAGTAGTGTGTGCATTGTAATATTTTGTTTCGCGTACTTGGAAATACCGAAGGCTTTTATTATTGGTTGAAAAACTTTTCAAAAATACTTATACGTAACAAATGATTTTTTTTTTCTTTAATTTGGAGTAATATTGAAATATCTCACAAATTTAATTATGTGTACATATAAAGTAAAATATTACGTAGAATTTTAATTAATTTTGTATGTAATAAATTGAATTTTTAATAACTTCATTTTCCAGTTATTTGACCTTTATTACAGAAAGGTTTCTGCAACCAAAATTTATTTTAGGAATGTATATTTTTTTTGTATAAATTTAATCAATACAAAATAATTTTTTTCTATAAATTTTTTCCAGTTTCCACATGTTTATTGATTATGTTTAAAAGATTGTAAGAACAAAAGCTTTTGAGCTCGTAAATTTCACCCAAATAAAAATAGGCTCGATTGTCCACTAAATTGTAAGTGATTCAATAAACAAAAGTCATATTTTTCCTGCAATCTATACTATTCCTCCAACTAAAGCTACAAATTGCTCGGCGCTCGCCACTTCATACTCCCGAAGCGATGGTCACACTTTAAACGAAGAAGAACTCAAAAATAAAAGGGCGAAATATTATTTCACAAAACTTTTTTAACGAGAAACGTCGTGCCCCGCATCTCTCTAACGCTCCCAGCAGTAGCAGCAGCACCAACAACAACAACAACTCGAGAGAAAGAACATAATTACTTCTTAAAATAATCTCTACCGGGAAATGCGAAGCGCCGGAGGACTATATACTTTTCCTGACGGCGCCTTATCTCGAGAGACGCTCCAAAAAAAAGAATACAGAAAAAAAGACAACTCGCCCGCTAAATGCTAATGCAAGTCTCGCGTGGTGGAGCGCAAAAAAAAGAGCGATTGGTGTGCACATGTACACAGATATATATATATATATATACATTCAGACATATATATTTATACTCACTTGGGGCTGCGCAGGTCGACGACGTCCGACTCGACGGACAGCTCGACGCGCTCGCGCTGCTCGCCGGGTAGCTTCACCCGCAGCGTGAGCCACTCGCAGGACGCGGTTGCCGGCGTTTTCAGGTTCATCTGTAATTCATGCCCGCGAGAGTAAGGAGAGAGAGAGAAAATTAGTCGGAGGTGTTAATGGGGTGAAGAGAGGAGGATCGATTCCTTATCGGTGGTTTTCCCCGAGAACGAGGGTGAGATCGGACGATTCGATATTCTTTTCTGCTTCGAGAAGCAGTATTGGGCTGGATATTGTTGAGATAAAAGTGCAGAGTAGCTAAGTGAGGTTTTATCGAGAATTTGTTTAAATAAGTTAATTTCCTTCAAATATTACAATATAATCAAAAGAATCTTAGGAATCTATTATAAAATAAAGAGACAACATTTTTTTTTACATTTTATCATATTATTGAAATCTAAAAGCATGTATTCCTCTTACAAAGTCTCTCATTTCTCAACGCTGTGAAATCATTTTAAACTTCATATACGTCCCCAAGTTACGCATCCCAAAAACTATTCATTTCCCCTTTTTACTCTGTATATCCTTCTTACCCCGAGAAAAATATCCTCGGTGCCGACAGCTTGTTTGAATTTCATCTCGTACTCGGGCGCCTCGCGTGGGTCCTCGCCTTGGAAATCGCCGATCGCGCTTACCTCCGACGGATGCCATATGTCAGAAGGAGGTTTGGCCTTTGCTGCGACTGTGTTCTTCGCCGACGTCGAGGGCGCAGCGGCAGATATCGCAGGCGCTGGGCTCGATTTGCCAATGTCGCCGGGATCTGAAGTGGATTCGCTTTAATAAGATAGAATCCGGGAGGTATTTGTTTTATGGGTTTGAAAAGTGAACAGGTCGGTGGAGTAAAATTAAAAGTAGTGTTGAAATGATTTATAGGTCAAATGATTGAAATTGTACGAAGTTGCTTTTGTGGATTCAGCAAGAAAATGTAATTTAATTGAAAACTTTGATTATGTGATTATTTGATAACCGATGACACTCATAATAAGAACATTAACAAGAGACATATTTAAATAAATGAAAATTTATATTTACTAATTTTTTGTCGAGATAATCGCTGTCTGAGATCATCGTCGGAGTCTGAATCTGACTCGTCTTTGGGAGGAGCAAGTAAATGTTGGAGCTCCTTGATTTGTTGAAAATTAAATCCTTCCATTTTTTATATATTCCTTCAAGCTATTGCAACTATAGAAATAGAAACTACGAAATATGGATGTAACAAAGCGTTCGCTATTTTCTAGTGCATTCTTTGAAATTCAACAATTGAAGGAGTCATAGCAACCGCGGTATACAAAGCGCCATCTTTACAAATTTGTATGTAGTTCTCTAGTCATCGCTGTTATCACTGCAGTAGTGCAGTTATTGTATATCGATAATGATGTGAGCATGCTGGTAAGGTAGATATTTTCTTTATTTATTGTGGGTAAGTACTTATACATAGCAAATTTTCTGTAATCTATCATTATTTGTTTATAGATGTAAAACAATGGATACAATTGAACAAAAATCCTTGCATAATTAAAATTCTTGAAAATAAATTTGTACATAATGCCTAAAATTACAAAAGCCTCTTTTATATAAAAGTACCTACACTCTAGATTATTGTGGTATTATTACTTCAAATATTTATTTACTTTTATTAATCCTTCAAGGAACTCATGATTATTAACATATTGAATAACTACTGATTAAAACAAGCAAATGTTTATTGTTTTTTAAATTATCAGAATCAGAATTATAAATACAAAGTTTAAATAAGGTATATATCCCGGAAGAAATAAATAAAAAGCAAGACATTGCAGTTTATCAGTCCGCAAGTGTTCATCCACTAATGGATGTATCGATTATTTTTGAAATGTCGAGAAACATCCTTCATTAAGGACAATTGGATAAGAGGGTCATATCTCACTACTTATTTTTGTTACTATTTCTTCATACAGTTCATATAATTTTTATTTTTTTTTATAATGCAAGTTCCATACATGATTGAAATTAAATGAATCAGATACAACAAGTTTTAGCAGAGTGTTTATAAAGATATTGTTCCAAGAATTATTCGAACACATGGACTGAACGCAATTAACGACAAACTTAAAGACGAGTATGTAAAATGTAATCACTTCAAAAAGTCTTTCTTAAAATAAATATTAATCTTTCTTCTCTCTTTCTTCTAAGTATAAAGAGCTGGAGCCTGCCATGGCTCATTAATAGAGCAAAGGACTATAGTAATCGGAAGAACCGAGTTCAAGTCCTGGTCTCTGCAAAAATGACACGAGTACTACAGTAAATATTTATACTTACATGTACTTTGCTGGCAAGCGCACCGAAATCCCCCATCGCTGATATTTAGCACCAAATATAGAAGCAGAAATAGAGCAACGTTGAAGAATAAAAAACAAAGTGAAGACAGATATGGAGAAATGAGTAGTAATAATTCGTCAAGAGTGAAGCAAGAAACTAACGATATTACTATATAGGCGCATTGAATTCTCGCACACCCATTTTAATGTTATGTAGCACGGGTCGCTCGCCCTTTCATGCTTCTTCGTACATCTTACCTTAAGATTGGACATTTGTTATGTATGGTCATACTATTATTTAATTTAATATTTTCTAATACCGCCCATGACATATAACCATTAGAAGTCATTAGAATATCTGCAAAAATAGTTAACTGAGACCCCAAAAAATGCTATCACAATCTTTAATAAACAAAGAATTTATTACAATTTTTATTTTTATTTAGGTTGCCGATCTAATTTTAAATAAAAAAATTATTGACAATTATTGACACGGCGTGATGTTAGCGCCCGAGCGTAGCGAGGGTGATAAATCACGTCGTGCTGTGGGCCACTGAAGTCACATGTATCGTACGATATTTTATAGCACGTTTACCTAAGTCCGCTGTCATGCCTATCCGTGCCATAAGCAGTTCATTAGTGCACCTTGAGGTTAGCGCACGAGCGTAGCGAGTGTGATAAACACGGTGCAATAATGGACTACTTAAGTCACGGGTAAGCGTGAATTAAGTGCGGACTTGGTCACGCCGTGCTATAAAATAATATGTGCCCTCGCGTAATATAACGCGCGCAATCTCTCAGCTCTCAAGAGCATTTGGCGCTCACCGACGCCTTATCATAACGACTTATAATTACCATCGACAGATTGATACGCATGCACTCACGATCGACGTCTTGTTTATATTTTCGTGGAGCAGCACGATGCTGCAGTATTATATACATATATGGGATGCATTTAGGAGAACATATGGTACCGTGGAATTTTTCGGGAATTCCCGTGTAGAATTAGAGTCAGATTATATAGCCACACGCGATTAGGGATAACAGCGTTAAGTAGTTACCTTATAATTATATTTACAGACGTCGATGCACAAATACGTCGACGTGCGTGTTATAGATGAACTTGACGTTGATACGCATGAAGCGGCGCAGTTAGACGTCGATTCGCGACTTGAAAGCACTTGGGTGTATCATGTAAGTGGGAGGGTAACCCTCCGAGGGTTTGATCTTTTTACAGGATCTTTTTAATTTATGGTTTGAGAATAAAAAATTGAGAAAGCTTATATATGTTGTAGCAGATATTATGGTAGATAACGGTAAGAGGTGTCGTCATTTCTTCTATACGCAAAATGAAGTACAGTTCGAGGAAATATTATTCATTTTAGAGAATTTCCATAAAAACGTCGTAAAAAATGATTTAATTTCAGTGTTTAATATATATAATCTTTGATTGGCGAAAATTATTTATCTTCAATATATATTTTTTCATTTAAATATAGAATGATTGGTATAATTGTTATCTAAACGCTTTAATTATTTATAAATATATGAGGTGCTTTATCATAATGTAATTAAAGTGCAATCTAAACTTCAGTGTCTAATGAGCCATTTGACTACAACTAAATTAATTTTTATTTGATTAAAAAAAAATAGTGTATAAGCCAACGAAATATAATTACGCATCAACTGTTTATAAAATATATATAAATACAAGAGGAAAAAAAGACACAAAACTCGGACACCCCAAAACACTTTTAGGCCGAAGCATTATGCAAATGTAGGAGCGGCCACCTATATCTCTTTTCTTGCTGTAGTACCTATACTCGAGATTTCGCGCGCGTATCTTATGATTTCGGTGCGCATGAACTCG
>JAPYZO010013508.1:0-10739 GCA_030522905.1 Torymus flavipes
CTGTCACGCTATTGGAGTCACACCCTTACGGCCACTGGAGCCAAGCTGGGATTGGTCGTCACTCGAGACATCACGCGTGCCAGAACAAGCTATCACGCTATTGTGGCCACAGCCTTAGGGAGTGTCTACATAGATGTGTTCGTGCATGCTGTGCTGTGCTGTGCGGCCAGTGATAGGTTTGTGAATTTGTGATGCGACGTTGCATTTTCTGTGACGCATGTATCTACATAATGCAAATTATGTAGAAAAACGTAAATTACGTAATTTATGTAATTTGTGCCAACTAATGTGTTTGGCGGCCGCGGAGCGCGCATACTCTGTAGAGATTCTAATCTCTCTTCGATTGTATTTCTGATTGCGTTATTACAAAATAGATACCATATACCCCACGTTTCTCCTTTCAAAATTCATTTTTACCTTTCTTCATCCTCGTGACGAGATACGTCATTTTATTTCTAAATATTAGATACTTATTTTTGTGTGAAGAATTTTGAAGATGGACAATCACTGGACTGTTAGCTTTTTGTTATTAACAATTTAATTGTTTAAATTACTGCCAAACCAATATGATTGATTATAAATAAATCCTAACTGTATAAAAATTTAGTAATTTGATCTAGAATTATACTCGTTTTTTCAGAATTGAAAAATATTGATTAGAATCCGAGTTATTGCAAAGTGCAATAAGTCGCGCACAACTCGGCGCGCATAATCGCAAAGTAAACTGTGTAATCTGGCTTTATATACATTTATAGCACGGTGTGACCTAAGCCCGCACTTTAGTCACGCCTATCTGTGACTAAAGTAAGTAGTCCTTTTTTGCACCGTGTTTATCACACTCGCTACGCTCGTGCGCTAACCTCACGGTGCAAAAAAGCACTACTTTGGGCACGGATAGGCGTGACTGACAGCGGGCTTAGGGCAGGCAGTGCTATAAAATTCTATACGATACTCGTGACTGTGTGGCTCTTTATTGCACGGCGTTTAGCGCCCTCGATGCGCTCGGGCGCTAATCTTACGCCGTGCAAAAAAGAGGCATTTTAGTCACATGTATCGTAATATACTAATACGATACTTGTATCCTAAGGAGCACTCTGCGCGGCGTGATTAGGTCCCTTGCTGCGTTCGGACCCTAACTTCACGCCGTGCAAAAAAGTGCTACTTAGGTCACATGTATCGTAATGTACTACTGTCTATTTTTTCTTTTTCTTTTTTTTTTATCCGTGGAGTTGGAGAATGCTGTTTACGCACCTTGGGGAGGCTTGCAGGCCTCAACACCCCGTGTGTAGGGCTCGGTCCTTCCAGCCTTTTCGCCCTTGGGAAGGGCGACGAGCCTGGAGGGAGACTGCCTACTAAACTCCCACCTCCATTACACCCGGCAGACGGCCAAGATGTAGGTTCCACGGTTTTCACCGAAATCCGGCCCAGGACTGTTTTTCACATTACTTCCGGCAGGTCGGCGTGCGTATGCCTTGCGGCGCTCGTATCTGTCTTGTCTGGTTTTTTGTGTTGGGTCTTGTCAATTTTTAGCCCTCAAGGCAACCGTCCGTCTTTTTTCCTTGTAGTACGTACGTCACGTAGCGTGCTATGTCGTTCCAGTTGTCCTTGTTTGTCACAGTGTTGTCCGGTGTTATGTCTCCTGTCTTTGTCTCTAGTCGAAGTCTTTGAACATTCCAGCGAGGGCACTCATAAAATTTATTTTAAAAAAAATGATGGATTTGTTATGGTATCAATTTATTCGTAATTTGGTTGGTGGGTCTAATGGTTGCTATAAGGTTATAAAAACAAAAGTGGCGCGAAGGTTAGCTAAAATTTCGGTGAGCGCGCTTTAAGATGACCATATAGTATAATAAAAATACGTATTACAATGCAAATACGATTCAATCATGCTCACGCCTTTCACGATTACACTTATAATTACTTTTCCACTATTAATAATAACAAGAAATAATAATTCTTTATCATTATAGTAAAATTAATATTTCTATTAACAAAATAACTAATTCTCAAAAATCGCTTACTATCCTGTAAGCAATTACTATTTACATAATAATTGAATACAATTAAACAATGTGAATAAAAAAATGATATTACTTCTGCTTTTATATAAAAAGTATTAATAGGTATAGTAAACAATAGAGAAAAATCATGAGTATTTATGGATATAAAACCAAAATACGCAGTCTGCTTTGCGCTGCGCGCCGGAGCTGCACGCACTCAAATTCACGACTTATTGCACTTTGCAATAGCTCGAGTTCTAATTAACATTTTTCAATTATGAAAAAAACAAGAATAATTCTAGATCAATTTACTACACTTTTATACACTTAACATTCAATTATAATTAATCATATCAATTTGGCAACAATTTAAACAATGAAATTGTTAATAACAAAATAACTAACAATCTGGCGACTGTCCACCTTAGAAATTCGGAATCTTCAGTCAATAATGATAAAAGCTTATTGGTGCCCGGTGGAGGCGTGGACCTGCTATACTAACCCTCAGTATGATAGAATGTTGATTATTGCACTGAGCGCATAAATCATAATTATTAGCTCACCCAGTATCTATCACAGCACAAGTCGTATCAAGAACCTCAAGCACAATTCAGGAGAAAGTTTCAAATCTTCGTCGCCGAAAAATCTGAAAGACATCTTTTTGAAAGTGCTCCCCGAAAAAATTGGACCGACGAAGGTTCGAACCCACGCCCGTAAAAGCAACGTTTGTTTCCGAAGACAAGCGCCTTACCAACTGAGCCAAATGCTGATATATATAATAGGCGCGCGTGCGTGTGTATGTGTGTGTGTGCGCGCGCGCGCGTGTATGTGTGTGTCAAAGATTTGGCTATCCTGACAATAAAATCATAATAAACACGAAAGAATTCTTTTTTCGTATTTATTTTTTTAGTAAATTATATTAATTAAACAGCTTAAGTACAGCGCATAATGACAGAATAATAAAATCATCAATCTGTAATATATTATAATAGTGAATATATATATATATATATATATATATTCACTATTATAATATATATAATATATATATTCACTATTATAATATATATAATATATATATTCACTATTATAATATATTACAGATTGATGATTTTATTATTCTGTCATTATGTGCTGTACTTAAGCTGTTTAATTAATATAATTTACTAAAAAAATAAATACGAAAAAAGAATTCTTTCGTGTTTATTATGATTTTATTGTATTATTACACAGTAAAACTTCAAATTAAATAGCGTAGACAACAAATTTTCAAGAATTATACCTACCTAAGTGTTATAGGAATTGCTAAAGATAAAATATATAAGAAACGTGTATAAGTTAAAGATTGAACAGACCTATATATATTATATTCCAATAAAAATACTTGAGCATTAGCATTTGGACTTTTCAGCTGTACATACGACATTTGTGCTTTATTATGTATTAGACGAAGTTATACCTTACTCGACATGGAAAAGCCGCGCAAGCTACGTCACGAGTGACGGATTCGCTGAAAACTGGGACAAAGTGCACTGCACTCTGGCATTGCGCTCTCTTGCTCACCAGGTGTTTCTATGCCGTAATCTTCCCAGGATTGGGTAATACACCCGTACCGTTGCTCTCTCTCTCTCTCTCTCTCTCTCTCTCTCTCTCTCTCTCTCTCTCTCTCCCTCCCCCCCCCCCCCCCCCCCCCCCCCCCGGCACCACACGTCTCCACATACACATACACTCTCTGTCTCACTCGCTCGCGCGCACGCGTGTAAGTACAGGCTAAAAAGGACACTGCAAGCATCGCACTCTTTCTCTTTTTTGTGCTGTTTAGCTATAAGTACACAATTGGGTTCTTGTTTTTCATCAAACCAAAAATTTTTGATGGTGTTCTAACAGGTAAAGCTAAAACGTACGAGTGTTTATGCACTTATTCATCTACGAGACATAGGTACATATACGTACATTGAACAAGTGGCTCTTGAAATCCCACTGGTTGAGAGTTAAATATATGTGTTATAAGATTGATTTTTGTTTTGACATTCTTACATGCTTAGTACAGAGTTAAAAAAAGTTTTGACAGTTTACTGATATATAATACATATTGAAAAAAATATATGGGGAACTCTTAAACTGTATTGTTGTTTTATTTTCAAAGTGGTAAAAAAGTATTTGCATTATTAACTTTTTCAGCATGGTCATATGTATATGTATATACATGCACACAGAGGGTTTTTTAGAGTTTTCAGTGTCATTAACATGAAAATTAATGTTATTAATAGATCCTTATACTTAATTAAAGAACTTTCACAGCTATTTTGAAACTTATTATTTTAAAATTATGTTTTAATTATTATTTATGAAGTTCATATAGGTATATAACAATATTAATTGTGCTCTTTATTAATCTCTTACTAGAAAAAAGAAATAGTTAAAATGAACTTTTCTTGTTCCGTCCTACTTATGACAAACAAACTCACAAAATGTCAACAGAAGAATAATTAATCATAAATATAAGTACAATTAACTTAAAAGAGAAGGTAAAGATAACATTTAATCTTCAAAATAGTAAAAGACTATCAATTTAAGTTCAATAATTACATATTTCTCATTCCTAATATAGATTAAATGAGGGACTTAGGATAGTCCCACTGCATAATATCATGTCAGATGGAGTTGATGGCAGTGGTGGGGACAATGAGGTAGATTCTCATTCCTCTGCGCATGTAGAAACTGGAGATTCATCAAATCATAGAGAAGATGAAGCATTGGATCCTGATAGTGAAGCTGCCTTAAATACGAATTATGATAGTAGTGATGGAGCCGTACCTGCATTTAGGTAAATCAATATCATTTAAAATTTTGCAAAAGTAGAAAAATACTTAAAATTTAACATGTAACTCAAAAATTTTAAATATCAAAATAGTTTCAAGGGATTTTAAAACATAAGTAATATTTTTAACTTAATAAATTCTTTGAAACTAACATGACCCACATATGAAATACATATTTTTATAAAATGACAAATTCTTATTATAGTTCAAAAATAAAATTTTATGAGTTAATAAATACTCTTAAATAGTAGTATTATGTCTATTCGTAGTTTCCGTATGTAATAGTTTAGTTTTTAACCTTTAGAGGACAGGCATTTAGGGTATGTGATCGTTCTAATAAAATGCATAAGAAAGGTATTTTATATTATCGATTGACCATGTGAAAAGTGGCTTACCGTCCCTCTAACGGTTACTTAATACTAGAAAAATTGGTAAAGTTTAATTTTATATTAAACACAACTGTAGTTTTAATTGTAATTATAACTCATTGCATAATAAAATAATATCAGACCTTACTATAAAGCCCTGTTGCAATAAAAAATTTAGAATTATCAATAAACATTGTGGCTTATAGACTTTGAAATGTGAATTTTTAATATCCTATACTATCTTATTTTACTATACAACTTTCATTTCATAATCTTGTACTAGTAATTACAAATATTTATTCAACCATGTGCTTTAATATTTAAAATCGAATACAACTTTTCTAGCCTCACACATTGTATTAATCCAAAATTACACTTAGCAATGACTTTTTAGAAAATGTGTTATCGATAAAGAATTTGTTATATTCAAATATTACTAATTGCAGATGCGATCGATGTGATAATTATGAGACTATAAATAAAACAGCGTTATGTGCCCATCAAGACCAATGTTTAGTAAGTGGAGAAGTAAATGAAAATACAGAGAGTATTGAAGGACATGAAAATGATGGTGATGGAGAAGAAGGACACTCAGGCCATAGATCTCATCGGAAAATGTTTGAATGTGATGTATGCAATATGAAATTCTCGAATGGCGCTAACATGAGGAGGCATAAGGTAATCTTATGTATAGATTATTATATATTTATGTATGTAATATAAAACTTTATTATAGGATAATTATGAATAATATGTGTCACACTTTTAGTGTGACATTCCTAGTGAAAAACTCACGTGAGTTCCCATGTCAAAATCTCATTTGACTTGAAAAATTGTTTGTTTTACCGTTTGGAAATTTACAAATGTCATATTTTTTTTATAATTTATTTTAATCTATAATACCTATGTACAATGCATTATATGTGCACTTTTTAACGAAAAATAATTTCATAAAAATCCAAATTTCTGATTTTAAATGCAGATTTGGAAAAAATTTTCATAAAAAAGTTCATAAAAAATTAGCTTTAAAAAAATTAGCTTAAAATGCATTTTCTCAGCATTTAAAAAATAATAATAAAAGGAATGTGATTCGTACAAGCGCTTTAAAGGTAAAAAAGACAATTTTTAAATCAATTTGAGTGCTTTTCTGGTTTTTAAGTCTAACTTGCATAAAGGTTATAAACTATCGATTTAATTTACATGAAGAGTTAGCTAGAAGCTAACATGTCAAAAATATCTTGTGAAGAGATTTTTTTATTTTCAAGGGTTGTAATAATTCAAGTGTCCATCTGGTTCCGAACTCGAGGTGGCATAGTCCTACCATTACCGACCGAGCAATTGTCATAGTTTAAAGCTTATTAAAAATAAAATAAGTAGTATCACAAAATATCAAGAGCAGATTGCTCTGTGGTTTTGAACGTTCTATCATCCAGTAAAAGTTTGAAGTCGAAATATCAAATGGTTTTTGTAAAAACTTTTAACAAAACAAAATGCAGTTTCGTTAAAAGTTTTTGCAAAAACCACTTGATATATTTCGACTTCAAACTTTTACTGGTCGATAGAACGTTCAAAACCACAGAGCAGTGTGCTCTTGATTTTTTGTGATTATTCGTATTTTATTTTTAATAAGTTTGAATTTAAATTTTCACATTAAATTCGGTATTGTAATTGAATTTTAAAGTTTAATTTTGAAATAAATTTTTCCTCACACCGGGCTGTAAGTGCCTCATTCCCGCCCGGCTCCGAAACAGAAATATGGCATTTTCGGCCTCGATGTGAGGAAAATATATATAATAGTATACGCTCCACGGGAGTAAAATCGGTCAGCCCACATCTCATGCTTGCCACCCTCGCCTTCGGCTCGGGTGTCCATTTACACGAGCTGTGGACTGTCCAAGTTTTTTCCTCTCTATAGGTGCGTAATATACTATTATTTATTTATAATTTGTAAAATAAAAACGTAATATAAAAGACAATTAAATAATCTAATTCTGTGGCTTCCAGGAATAATCAGTTATCTCCTGTTTTTATTATTTCGAGTAAATCGAGTTTTTAGTTTCGCAGGTTTCGCATCGGTGTTAGAAATCAAGACAAATGAGATTAAATGCAATACTGCGTCTATGAATACTAATCTAAATAACACTTTTTTTTACCGTAGTAACTGGACCAAATAGCTTTCATGTCTTAGAAAACGACTTTCACTTAATCGGTTATTCCGGGAATAAACCTATGAGTGCGAAAAGGATAAACATACTGTCATGGACGAAGCAAGTCAGTAAATTGCACTTCCCTCGCTCCTTCGTTTCTTCATAAGAAACAACGGTCCCCACTTTTCGGTCCACCATGACACTTTAATGGTGAAAATTAATCGGGCTTGCCTTAGATGTTTGTAAGGGCCCAATAAGGTTCTCCATAACGTTCCCTAGCAAGGCGCATAACAGTGCTCTCGTTCGGCTCCGGTAGTAATAATAGGGCCTTACGGGGAGAAAGGGTCGCCGGATGCCAGCGTTCCACAGTTTTTGGAGAAGTCGCTTGTGATTGATTGAATCAAAGGCTTTAGAGTAATCGGTGTCATGACGAAGTTGTTGAATAACAAAAGGTTGGTTATGGTGGATCTACCTTTAAAGAAGCCATGCTGTTAACCAATTTTTTGCTCCCCTATGAACTCGGCCAATTTACGAGATACTATGTAGTCCAGCAACTTCAACAAGGTGGACAAGATAGATATAGGCCTATATAGTTAGAGCTGTTATGTTTACACCCGACTTATGTCTGAGAACAAAGGCATGCTTCCAAGCGATGAGGAATATCCCAACGGCCAGCGACTCATTGTATATCTTAAGTATAGGAGACTGAAGTGATGGACAAGTTCTTTATAAAATAAGCCGCTATACCCTGATGGTAATCAGAGCCCGAGTTAACGTTATTGTGTAGGTCCCCGACCGCATTTAGAATGTCCCGCGGAGTAATCTCCAGAGATTCTAGACGAACATCACAATCAACAAGTGGGATGTCATCGACTAAGGGGTTTTAGACTGAGTCGTTATCTATTCTGACGTTGTCGTTGGCCTGAGTGCCAGAGTGAAACATTTTGGAGGACACCGCGTTGATGAAGTCCCAGAATTACTTTGGATTACGCTTTATACTCGCTTGAGTGCGTGCTATGAATGAGTTGTAGCATCGACGGGAACAGCGGATGCATCTAGTTCACAGCTCCTTGAATATGATGTAATCATTCAGAAAGTTCAAATACTTCCACCTCCGGTACGCGATTTTTCTTTCTTGGATTACAATCTTAATTTCATTGTTGTAAGTACCGAGGTGGATGACGGCTAGGTGACTCTCTGGAGACCGCGACGTTGCAGCTTATAATTCGGTGGAGGACATCCAGAAGTTTCTCCACATTACCATCAATATTGTCGCTGGTAGTAGTTAGTGCTGAGCGGAGCTTGGCATTATTCATCCGCAAAATTACTGTCGAATAAAAATTCAATAATCGTTAATAATAATGAGTTACTTTTAACTTATAAATATGTTTCGCATAAAATCTAGACGTTCAAGCTCATTCGAAATTTTATTTGACGAATAAATTTGACGAATAAATTTTCGAATGAGCTTAAACGTCTAGATTTTATGCGAAACATATTATTATTTATAAGTTATTAATAAATTTATAAGTTAAAAATAACTCATTATATTCAATATTAACGAATATTGAATTTTTATTCGACAGTAATTTTGCAGACGAATAATGCCAAGCTCTGGTGCTAAGTTCCAATCAATATCCGACAACAGTCTGTTATTATTCTAGAGTAGTCGCAGTTGTAGAAATCGTAGCGCCGTCGGCTCTCAGCGGTAGCGTGAGATTAGTTGCGGCTATTAGCGATGGTGATTGTGCACCAGAAGGGGGAGGGGTTGATGTGGGTGGACCTTCACGGTCAGTTCCTGAATGTTCAAAATATAAAACGTCTGGGTATGTGGTAAATAGTAGGTCGAGAGTGTCCGCTACGGCGAGCAGCGGGCGTTTTTTATTTTTTACCGCCCGCTGGTCGACAAACGGTCGCTTTCGGCTCTATTAATAGGGAAAAACGCGAAAATCGTGCTTGGCGTACAAAAAAATACTTAAAAAGTAATAAAATGAGCGAGCAAGTATAACTGTTGTTTATTCAAATAGCGCCACCTATTGGCTTTGGCTGTTTTTGTGAAATTAAATTTAAATTTTGTTGATGACTTGAAATTTTTATTATAAAATAAGAGTTTGTAACTGAAATGCTATATTGTCTAGGTGGTTTTATGAAAAAATTATCGATTTTCATGAAATGATCAGAAAAAAATGCAAAAATTCATGCTTTCAATGAGTATTTTTCTTTTTTTCTTACTTTTTTAAGGCTTACTTTTTTAAGGTATAGTTATATCCCAACTACGTAAGTCAAAACATCAATGTTTCATATTTGACCAACGTGGTGTACCTTTGTAACAAAGTTTTTTTTATCTAATTAAATGTTTATGCGTATGTTTATTATTTTTAAGTAGTAGTAGTAACTATAAATGGTCTAGTTACAACCATCGGACCGATTTGTTTGAAAATAAAATTTCATTCATTTCAAAATTTCGGCGAACCTCAAACTTTGATTGATCATAACTTTTGAACTAAACCATAAATCTTTCTCAATTTGAAATATCTGATTGTTCAGTATTTGAACTAGTTTTGCTCCAAGTTTCAACGTTTTTCGAATCTAATTAATTTACAGCAATGGATTTTATGTCATATTAGCGATGTTTTTTTGTCAACGCCATTAACCGCAATGCTTATAATTATACAAAGAATGCTGAAGAGTGTTGAACGAGTATATGTCAGAAAGTAAACGGTAAATCGCTCTTAAATTTGAAGTTTATACTCATTACTATTTAAATTAATTTTGCTGAAAGTTTGAAAAAGATATCGAATTAAATCGTTTTAGGTGATAATTTCTATTTTATATTGAACTGTTTTAGGAATTTAATAGTTATATGTAACTTTGAAATACATTCTATAAATTTTCAAGAGTTTATACAGTATATTGGTTTTAATGAAAAAAAAATTAAACATTGTTATTTGCAGATGCGGCATACTGGTGTTAAACCATATGAGTGTCGAGTATGTCAGAAAAGATTTTTTAGAAAAGACCATCTTGCAGAACACTTTACAACTCATTCAAAGACGTTACCTTACCATTGTCCAATTTGCAACCGAGGGTTTCAACGTCAAATAGCAATGAGAGCACACTTTCAGAATGAACATGTTGGGCAGCATGATATGGTGAAATCTTGTCCATTATGTCATTACAGAGCTTCCACCATGAAATGTCTTAGACTACACTTCTTTAATAGGTTGGTACTTTTTTAGAATTTAGTTCTTATATTATAAATATTATAGCACGAATTTATTGTATTTATTACATAAGATTTTCACATTTAAAAATATAAGAAAACAGCATAATCAATAGTATATTGTGCAATTAAAATAATTTTAACTTAACTTAATTAACTATTTCAAGCGAGGCTGAGGC